>JAATHB010000214.1:0-61399 GCA_014822075.1 Fusarium buharicum | reverse complement strand
ATTTTATAATATATAGTAATAATAATAATATTATTAACTATAAGACTATTCTTAAGAAGCCGTTAAGTAACCCTTAGGTAAGTAGACCTTAATATAGCTTCTTATGCCTTATTAAGCGATATAATACCTAATTCCTTATTAATAATATTCCTACTGCCTATATAGCTTTCTGCCTTTAAGAATACTCTTTAGTTATCCCTTATATATTTATATTAAGACTTAATTTATTAGAAATCTTACTATATAATAGGCTATTAGTCTTAAAAGTTAGGTAAGAACGACTTAAATATAGGCTTTAATATAGCCCTCTTCCGTAAATTTAACTTTCCTTCCTATTATACCTTATATAGCTTATTTAATAAGAGAAATTACTATTCTTTAGTTTACTTTAAGTATAATAATTATAAGGAAGAAGCCTATAATAAAGGGGGCAGTTAAGACGGCAAGGTAAGCTATATAGATAGCGGCAGCGGCATTAATCGGTCTAGGAGGGGCATTTTAAGCTTAATTAGAGGCATAATAATTAAAGGTACTATTAAAATTACTAATTTAGGTAGGTAAAAGCTAATTAAAATAGGGTTCTTAATCTTAAGGTTACTATAATAACTTTACGGATATTATAGCCTTATAAGCCTTATTAGATTCTTCCCTAAAGGCGGTAATAAGGATCTATAAGATAGGAATAGCGCCCTTACGGTATATATGCTGTGACCTATACATAAGAATATATCCCTCGAGCACGCATTTTCCTAGTCCGGGCTTGCCGATCACGGCCTTATGCAAGATCAAAGCCGCGACGGATACGAGATAGAGACACGCGCTGCCCCTGGATTGGCGGGTCAGGGGATTCTCAGCACTCATCTGGCTTTTGGTACGAATACGTGACTTGAATGCAACATCAATGTGAGAGTGAAAAGGTGAGGACGAAAAATGACAGAACGAAATAGTGCTGAAGGTGCAAAGGTGAAACAGATGATATCAATTGAATTAAGCACATGGACGTTTCACAGGGCCTAAAAGACGCCGCCATCACATGAGCACCTCTGAATAATGCACACGTGCGGAGATGATCAGCAGCCAGATCGCTTGTGAAGATCATTGTGTTGGTGTCGTTCTCAGTCACATCACATTTTGATCAAGAAACTGCCCTAACAATGATGTAACCCCGCAGCAAAGCTCGAGTTATGGACAATTCGAAAAGTTGTCTTATTGTTATTCTCTCCAGGTGGCTGTGTTAGACTATCTAATGCTGGTCTAAACGTGGCCAAGTTAGACTCAGCTTACTTATCTCACTCAGTTGATCTTCTTGTCAACCAGCTTCACTTGTTGCTCAACTCTTTTGGCCAAACTATAAGATGAATAGCATCTTCTTCTACCGCTCTTTATAAAACCACTGACATAAAAGGCGGCGAGGACATGCAATGCTGCACACTTACGAGCAACCCAACTTCGAAACAAGGTCCTCGAGCCAATCATGGCTCCTTTGAAGGCCCAGACGCTGTGTCGCGTGCAGACGATGTAGTGCGCCACGGGGGCTTCCATGTTACCGCCAAGAGGCCACACGTTCTCGGTCCACTCCGCATTTTGGTAGAGAAGTAAAGGAGACGAGGAAGCCTAGAGCATAGATTGACTTTAACAGTAAGAGGATGTCAGCACTTGAGGATTGTCTTTATAATGAGGAAACCCAAAGTATTCCATCGGCTGGAGAATTCCACCCAATTCAAAGCCCATCGTCGAGATGCATGTATTATAAAGAGGTCTCACTCTCGGAGGTTCCAGTGATCAAAAATCAAATCTCCCCGACCTCCACTGGCTTTCAGCACCCAACAACTCTGTAGCCAGCTGAGACACGGCGGTGCGGTCCCCTACCGACGGCCCCGACTTTGAACTACACCCACAAAGGGATTAGCTCGCCCGCCTTTGCAATGCGCTACTGTACGAATGGAGGCCTTGCGACCACCTAAACCCAACATCCTCCACTCGCCATCCCCTCCACTCCAACCTGACCGACGGGTTCACTAACTTATGAAAGCCCCATTTCATCCCCTGCTCCAGTCCTGATTTCGTCTCCGTCATGACCGCTCGTCCTTTACAATCCAATCCCATCTCCTCGCCATCTCCTTCACCTTCGCCTTCACCACAAGCTCTAGCTCCCTCGGAATCCCCCCAACCTCCTCTCATCGACGACTCGACACCAGCGTTAGCTTCCAATAGTCATATCATTGCGCCCTTGGAAATAGCTGCAGGATCATCATCATTAGGCGCAGCAAGAGCAGCTACGACAAAAATTGGCACCAGAGGTGGAGGTGAAGCAATAGCTGGCCCGTCTCGCGACCCAGTTGCTAGGGCTTTCAACGGCGAAGACGACAGCGACAGCGACGACTACGATATAGAGATGGAACCCATCGCAGGACACCGTCGACGGCGAAGCAGCCAGATCAATATGGTTGGTCGGCCAGCTCGACCGGCTGGCTCACCCAGTAGACTCCGTGTTACCAGTCGCGGCCCTGTACCTGCTGGATCTATGGATGAGCCCAAAATCTCTGAAGAAGACATCGATGCGAATGGTTTTGCGGTCCGTAAAGACGAGTCGGCCGAGGACAGTTTCAGCGATGAAGACTTGCATGATGACGAGGAGACGGGTTTAACCCGTAAAGACAAACAAAGGAGGCAAAAGAAGCGCAATAGAAATACACAATTAGACCAAAGGATTGCGAGGGACAAGAAGGACATATCAACAGAGGAGCGCAAAGAGGCAGACAAGACCGTTTTCAGAAGCTTGTTGATTAACCTGGTCTTGATTCTCTTGTGGTACCTGTTCTCATTATCAATATCGATAGTACGTCTTCACTCTCCCAGTATCTCCTTTTCTCGAACTCAATTGCTGACATTGATTACAGTACAACAAGTGGATGTTCGACCACGACCGTCTCAACTTTGCATTCCCTTTGTTTACAACCTCGATGCACATGGTGGTGCAGTTTGTGCTCTCGGCCCTTGTTCTTTATTTTGTACCCTCTTTGAGGCCGGGATATGGTGTACACCAGTCCGACCTGGGGAGGTCAAGACATGATGACGAGCCCAAGTCTTATGGCATGACCAAGCTGTTTTACCTCACTCGAATTGGACCCTGTGGCGCAGCTACAGGTCTTGATATTGGACTGGGAAATACCTCTCTCAAATTCATCAGTCTCACATTTTACAGTATGTTGTTTTCCTTGGAACTTAAGTTCTTGGTGGCATATCTAACCTCTCTTAATAGCCATGTGCAAGTCCTCTTCGCTCGCCTTTGTCCTCATCTTCGCTTTCCTCTTCCGTCTCGAAACTCCAACTTGGCGCCTCGTTGCCATCATTGCTACTATGACCCTGGGTGTCGTGCTCATGGTGTTTGGTGAAGTCGAATTCGAGCTGGGAGGTTTCGTTCTTGTTATTTCGGCCGCCTTCTTCTCTGGTTTCCGTTGGGGTTTAACTCAAATCCTCCTGCTCCGTAACCCCGCGACATCGAATCCGTTTTCCAGTATCTTCTTCCTCACCCCAGTCATGTTCCTCGTCCTTATATGTCTTGCCGTACCCGTGGAAGGATTTGGAAATCTAATCGATGGGTTCAAGGTTCTGGGCGACGAATGGGGCTATGTCATGGCACCCCTTTTCCTTCTTTTTCCTGGTTGCATTGCCTTTTGTATGACGGCTTCCGAGTTCGCTCTGTTACAGCGCACCTCTGTTGTTACGCTGTCAATTGCCGGCATCTTCAAGGAGGTTGTCACTATCAGTGCGGCTGCTCTTGTCTTTGGTGACCGCCTCACTCCCATCAACTTTGTTGGTCTGCTCACTACCATGGCTGCCATTGCCGCCTACAACTATATCAAGATCACAAAGATGCGAGAGGAGGCGCGGGATAGTGTTCACGGCCGACATCTCGCCGACGAAGACGAGCCTGACTCCCCCTCAGGCCAGACGGACGGAATCATTGACCGCGATGGCGATACAGATGCGGAAAACACCGGTCTACTTCGCGACAGCATTGATCGCCTCGATATCGACCTGCAGTCCTCTGTGACATCCAACGATCGTCGTTAGGATTGAATATTCGTTTTAGCGTCACTCTTTCAATTTTTTTTAATATCATCATCTATATATGACGACCCATGCGGCTGGATTTCCTACTCTGTACACACCGAGTCAGCGCAACGATTCACTATATTTTGTACTATAACAAATCAACGGCTATCAATCATGGATGGCGCGAAGGGATAGATTAAGGGGATACTTATTTCCGTAAACAAATGACGGATGCTAGAAGAGAAGGGGGATGAGGATGACGGTTGTACATGCCTCGAGGGATGGATTTCTGAACCTGTAACTCGTCAAGGATTGACAGGGACACTGAGATACCCAATACTATTTCACTTGATATCGAGGTGCATTCGTTCAGTCAAGTTTGCAATCAACTCGTTTTTGGTCCTTTTTATACAATATTGAATATCATGCTTAACTACCTAACCTGGTATTGTTCACCTTATACCGGGTATGCGTGAATCTCATTTCAACACCAAACACCATGACAATGACTTTCCGCATAATTCAGAGATCAGACGATTAACCAAGAAGCCGGAGACCGTTCTTTGTCTTCTGCCCAGGCTTGACCACACCGCTACCACCCATGGGGCCCAAGCTGGGCTCATATCCAGCTCCTCCTCCATTATTACCACCATGGCCACCCTTCTTGTTGTTCTTGTTGTTCTTCTTGCCATTTCTATCCTTCTCCTTGACGTTGGCTACCTTGATTTCGGTGTTGGCCTTGCGGACCACGACGGGGTGGCTCTGAATGTATTTGCCGTTCATCTCCTTGGCGGCTTGGAAGAAGTCGTCGGCGTCGCTGAAGCTGACGAAACCATAGCCTTTGGACTTGGATGTTCGCTTGTCACGGATGACACGAGCCTTTTGGACAGAGTGCCATCGTGAAAACGCCTTCAGCAGGGCATCATCTGTCGTCTCACCTGCGAGGTTGCCCACAAAGAGTCGCAAGTGAGAGGGGTCCCATTCGAGAAGACTGTCATCTGTCCACTTCTTGCCTCCGCCTTCTCTGACAACTGTCTTCTTGCGCTCCTGATTCGCAGCAGTAGCCGCAGCAGCTGCAGAAGACTGGCCATCGGTTCGAGGCGCTACAGAGCCAGTGGACTTATCCCTGGCGTCTGTCGCGTTACTCGAGTAAGCACTTTGCCATTGAGCGATCTGAGCTGCCATCTCAGGGTTGTAATCGTTACCGCCGGTGCCCGGTGTAGGGAACGGATTCTTAATCTGTGGGGCTGCGCCGTAGCTTTGCGGTTCGTAGCTCTGAGGGCCGTAACTTTGTGCGCCGTAACTCTGAGGACCATAACTCTGCTGCTGTTGAGGGTACGAGTAGGCAGCACCCGAGCTCACCGCGCCGGGAGCAGTGGCCGGGTAGGAGGAGTACGACGGGCCATACTGCGCTGCGGATGGGGCGCTGCTGGCTGGGTAGCTCGAAGGGCCAGAATACGTCGGCGGGTTGTTCGCATAGGCAGGTTTCGAGGCAGACTGGGCTGCAGAGGAAAACGCGGGCTTGAAGCCCGACTTTGAAGCCGGGGGTCTCGGTGGGAGAGAGCTGTTACTGATGCCTGGAGGGGGAGGGTACGCCATGATGAATACAAGCGGATAGAGAAAGCGGTGTGGTGTTTGCGTAGAAACGTACCTTGAGCCGAGTTCTGCTCAAAGTTCCTCTTTCAGTAGATTCCCTAGTATCTTTAGACTGTTTATTGTTTGATGCGTTAGTGGCGCGTGGCGGCGGTAAAATGGGACTTTGATGTTGATGGTGAGTGGTTGGTGTTGGAAGAAAATGGATCTTGCGACAGCCTTCTAGGATTTGCCTCAGCCTCGCTTGAAGATGGAAGATCCAAGTGGGTCGCAGATATTTCGTCACGTGATACAAGCATATGTGTGGAAGTCTCACGACTCAAAGGACTACCCCCACGAACTTGAGCGAACAAACATGCAGTCTAGGAAAGGGTGACAATCAACCCCCCAAGTATCATACCTATACATGAAGGTCTAGGGCTCACTCTGCCAGTCAGCGGGAATATCATCATTCGCGAAAGAATATCCCGCTCAGAAAAGCTCATTAGTATTAATTTCTATCCTTGAGGAAAGGCTGCGAGCTCCTTCAACCAATCTTCAGGCAAGATATGAGAACTACCATGTTTCTTGAGGTTCAGTGGAACATGTATAATATGCATTGCCCATTGCTTTATTACTTACACGTGAATCTTGGCAAAGGAATTGGTTCTCAGCCGGGACCAACAGATCAGTGGGTTTTATATGGATTTACAAGACTGACAGTCACTTAACGAAATCGCCATCATCTTGTTCTACCTGAGTGGGGGTTGGGATTTTGCGACGCTGAACATCCGGATTGTTAATGTCCTTTGAGCATGGGGATGAGGTTAAATTGAACTGACTTGAGCGGCAGAAACTGGCGGCTAATTCGGAGGTAAAACGGTGGATGGCGTCTGAGATATTATTATCCAGATGTATGTTGCTGCATCTCCGCGATGGGGGCTTTGATTCCAAGAGCCGAGTCAATCAGGAGTCAAGATTGTTAGGCGTGGGATCAAGGTATCCTCTCGCCGTACCTTACCTTAGGCTGTTTGGTCGCCGACGCTTGTCAAAGTTCGTTTCGCCTTGCCTCGAATCGAACAACATTCGGTCTGTCGCATTGCATGGGCTCCCTCTTGTTTCGTCATGAGCGACTTCGGACGTTGATGAGGCTGTCTGCTGTCTATTGATTCGGCGCTTATACCGCGGACCTTGCGGACTAAAGTCCGGTGGAGAAAAGCTGATTCAGGCTTGAAGGCAATGCATTGAATGCTGGGCTGACAGTCAGCCTCTCTTGCGGCCTTTTTCTGGCACTCGTAGATTTGTCCGTATCCGCCTTTCGGGGCTATCGGTACGGTTTTGTTAAGGCTAAGGCGTGTTCGGCCTCGGGCTACTGTCCGATAGTGAACTCGATTGGCACGGCAGTGTACACGGGCCCGGAAGACGTGGGTCCCAACACTCGGACAACATGACATGGCAATGGGTAGTTGGGAAGAAAGGCTGGGCTGGGCTGGGCTGGGAGGTTATCCCAACAAGCGCAGCCCTGAGGGAGAGTGAGAGGGAGAAGATAGCGGATATCAAATCACGCAGGGGAGTGTTTATCGATGAGGCATAGTCTGAGACTGAGCCGCGGAACATGCAACACAAGACGAGACGGGAACCACGGCAAGCGAGAGAGCTCAGAAAGTGATACTGAACATGCGGCGAGCTTTGTACGAGATTTGTGTTGCTTGTGTCACGGTTTCAAAAATCTTGGTAAGCTTTGGGCTTTGGGGTTATCTTGGGGGTAAATAACACCGCGACAGCACCGCAAAGTCGTCATAAACGTTGGAGCTGAGGGGCATGGAGGGGACCTGGAGGGGTAACGCTGCGAGTTCGAGGCCAAGTCAAGGACTAAGGAGCTGTTATCCGCTAAGATGTGAGGGAAAATCCATCTCTGGAACTCGGTGTCCGTGGCTGATGGACCCTTAGTAATTGTACCCTTGGCCAACCAGACGGACTATGCTAGCCATGCTGTCGACCAGGGGGTAGAAAGTGCTGTACATGGGCGTGAGTGGGAGGGGCATCATGATGATGGTGCTGAGGTTTTGATTAAAAAAAAGTTTCCCGTATGACTGAAGTGCTTATAAGCATTGCAGATGAGCAACAATTTGGTGTCAGTGACCAATATGAGTAGGAGGAAGAATATGACGAAAACATTGATCAAGGTCAAGCAATAGAATAACAACATCTTTAGGTCAAAAGAATGATAAGTTACTAAATGCACTTGTAACTGTAAGAAAACATCCATTCATCTCGGCCGCACCGCAGCAACGATGACGATACGCAGCCCCGCCAATCAATGCAGAATACCCACCTTTCTTGGCGTCACGCCCGGTCAAACTTGTTCCATCAGTGCCGGATGTCAATTGGTTTCATTGCATTGCGTTGTGTTGCGGTATTGCTTAGTTGAGCGGTCGAAGAAAAAAAGGTGGGCATCCGTACCTCAGAAGGTGATGTGAGGTGCGGACAAGGTACCGAGTGCCCAACTTTAACAGGAGGGTGACATTATCCATCGCTCTCACGTTCTTCCCCAGTGCTTGCTATATTTCTCTACAACTTTTGGTCTCCTCCCAACCTTCTTCTCTTTCTTTTTCTTTCTTCCCCCCTCATACATCCTCACAAACCTCACTTTATACCTATAACCCGTCGATCGCATATAATAGCCCATCATGTCTGGCCCTGTGTAAGTTTAAAGCTCCTCCATCGCACACTTCATGCCTCTCGAGACTTTACCCCACCACCCCGCCTCGAGGTTCGCTATGGTGATGCTCTCATGCCCTCATTTCCGCGCGCCCCGAGCGCTGCGTTGAGGAGTGAAGTAATTGCTGTGGTGAAGTTGCGCTGCGGTGGTGTTGTAATTCATCCTGAACATGGCTCATGCTCTCGAGGCAGAGCTCGTCTCGCTCACCTCAATCTGGGCGCCCCTCAACAACAACACACTACCTCTGCCTCACCCTCAAGCTCTACTGCGACTCAAATTGCGACGAATGCTGACAATGTGGCAAGTGCGGATCTGGGCCTCATTGGCCTTGCTGTCATGTAAGTAAACACTCCAAAGCTTCCCCCGTATTGCCAGCAACAGCGCATGCTAATACGCCTCCTAGGGGACAGAACCTCATTCTGAACATGGCCGACAACGGCTTCACCATCTGCGCCTTTAACCGAACCGTCTCCAAGGTCGACCGATTCCTGGAAAACGAGGCCAAGGGCAAGTCCATTGTTGGCGCCCACAGCGTCGAGGAGTTCATTGGCAAGCTCAAGTCTCCCCGCCGTGTCATGCTCCTCGTCCAGGCTGGCCAGGCTGTCGACGACTGGATTGAGAAGATCCTTCCTCTCCTTGACGCCGGCGACATCATCATCGACGGTGGTAACTCTCACTTCCCCGACTCCAACCGCCGCACCAAGTACCTTGCCAGCAAGAACATTCGCTTCGTCGGCTCCGGTGTCTCCGGTGGTGAGGAGGGTGCCCGATATGGCCCCTCCATCATGCCCGGCGGTAACGAGGAGGCCTGGCCTCACATCAAGGACATCTTCCAGAGCATCTCCGCCAAGAGCGACGGCGATGCTTGCTGTGAGTGGGTTGGTGACGAGGGTGCTGGTCACTACGTCAAGATGGTCCACAACGGTATTGAGTACGGTGACATGCAGCTCATTTGCGAGGTAAGAGACGAATTCAAGAGAAGTAGATCGCGCAATGTGAGACTGACCCTGTGATTTACAGGCTTACGACATCATGAAGCGTGGTCTCGGTCTCTCCAGCAAGGAGATCGGCGACGTCTTCGCCAAGTGGAACAAGGGCGTTCTGGACTCTTTCCTGATTGAGATCACCCGCGACATCATGTACTTCAACGACGACGATGGCACTGCCCTCGTCGAGAAGATCCTCGACAAGGCTGGCCAGAAGGGCACCGGCAAGTGGACCGCCGTCAACGCCCTCGACCTCGGCCAGCCCGTAACTCTGATCGCCGAGTCTGTCCTTGCCCGATGCCTTTCTGCCATCAAGGACGAGCGTGCTACCGCCTCTTCTAAGCTCGAGTTTGTCAGCCGCCAGTCCAAGTTTGAAGGCGACAAGGAGCAGTTCCTTGAGGACCTCGAGCAGGCTCTGTACGCCTCCAAGATCATCTCTTACGCCCAGGGCTTCATGCTTATGCAGGAGGCCGCTAAGGAGTACGGCTGGAAGCTCAACAAGCCCTCCATCGCCCTCATGTGGCGTGGTGGCTGCATCATCCGATCCGTCTTCCTCAAGGACATTACCCACGCCTACCGCAGCCAGCCTGGCCTCCAGAACCTCCTGTTCGACGATTTCTTCAACAAGGCCATCCACAAGGCCCAGCCCGGCTGGCGAGACGTCATCTCCAAGGCTGCCCTCCTTGGTATCCCTACTCCCTGCTTCTCGACTGCTCTGTCGTGGTTCGACGGTTACCGCACCAAGGATCTCCCTGCCAACCTTCTCCAGGCCCAGCGTGACTTCTTCGGTGCCCACACCTTCCGAATCAAGCCCGAGCACGCCAGCGAGAAGTACCCCAACGGCCAGGACATTCACGTCAACTGGACCGGCCGTGGTGGTAACGTCTCTGCCTCCACCTACCAGGCTTAAGCGGTCTGTTGGGATGAAGAGAAGGAATTATTTTTGGTTAGGGAATAAATATTGTCGGGCTGTGAGCTCGATAGCTGCGTCTTAACAAAAACTGTGAATAGGTACGCAGGCGCTGCAACGGATAATGATGAATGGGCTGTTATGGATTTAGAAAACTCAAGTGATGAATTTCGGGTTCGTATTATAGAGCCTGATAAGAACAATGAAAATACAAAAGTACTTTAAATATTGATTTAGCTCTAACATAGACGTACATATAAGTGAAGGAAGTTTGTAATTAGGTATTGATAATGCCATAATCTCACGTTCAAATCCGTAAGAGACTGGACATCAAGGTGAAGACGCGAAGGTAAATGGCCCACTTTTACTCAGTGGAAAGCTCAGTTATCATTGGCCATCTGCACACTCACAGCAAGCAGCCTTGTCGCGAGAAGTTTGGAGTCGCCGCGCAAGTGCATCGCATCGTCGCTGTCGCTCACTTTCTAACAACTCCATCGCAGGCAAATCTTTGGTTGCGTCACGCCATTTTATCCCCATTTTCTGGTCAATCGCTCCATCAACTCTCTTACAGGCTAAATATATAGCAACGCGCAGCCTCGCACACAATCAATCGCGTAATTAGAGACACGAACACCTTGTCTCTCGTCCATCGCGACGCTCGCCCAGCATGGCTCAACCCGATCCTAGCCAGGGCGTCCCTCAGGACCTTGTATGTTTTGCATGCACGCATAGCAAAAATTATATCGTCGCGATATCTCTCTGACAGTCTTGTAGATGCCCCATGTCCATCTTGTCTCGTCCTTTCGATACCCGGTGATACCTCGACTCGATCTGGCCGAGGTTGCTAAATGGCTTATGAGCGCCCCTCAAGTCGCGCGAGACCGGGCGCCCTTTTTCTGGACATATCTCGACAAACCAACAGATGGCACGATACTCTTGACCTGGCAGCCTCTTCAGCGTCTAGGAACTACCTTCGCAACCGATGGCTACGTTTGGGCACCCCCAGAGCAGGTCTACAAGCATGACCTGGGCAATGGACTGGTAAGGACGAATAAAATGATGGGATTGAAGGGGCAATATACTGAATCTCTATCTAGATGCTCGAGATCTACTATCAAAAGGCCGGTTACTACCCTGGCGAACAATACGCCCTCCACGCTCGTCGACGATGCCGATTAGTCCCTGTCCCTGGCCATCCCAACCCTCCTCAACCAGACGTCGGCCTCTTCATCGTGCACTACGGACCTGCCGAACCCAACGACAGAGTCCCTGTCTCGATGATTCCGTTCGACGAAAGAACCAACAATATCATGCAACAACGTCACTTTTTGCAGCGCGCCGGCCAAATCCGTCGCAAGGAGTTCATGTTGTCTGACCGAGTAAACTGGCCTACCCTGCCAGACCTCACACGTCAACAAGTTCCTCCTCAGATGGCCCCTCGCGGGGTCCCCCAACAAATGGCATATCCTCCACAGGCTGTACCGGGCCCTCCCGCTAAACGACCAAGACATGCTGCCAGCCAAAGTGGCCAGGCACCACTCCCGGGAATGCCCCAGGTCGACGCCGCAGCTTTCGACGATGAGGAAGATGTATCCCGAGGCGACATGTTTGATCATCTTACACCAAGAGAGATCTCATTGAGTCGATATCAGCAGAACCACGAATGGATGGAGGAGATCCTCTCTTCTCCTTACCGGATAAACCAAATCACCCCTGTCGACCTTAACCTTGGTTTCAAGGGTCAATTGGCGTCATTAACAGAGGGCATTTTCCCTGCTCAGGGAGCTGAAGCCTTTACGTCTGTACCTGACAAGCCTTATATCGGTCGTCTAGACCCTGAAAAGGCCGAGGAATTCCGAAAGCGGGTTCATGAGCATATCGAGTCTACCAAAGCCGATATTGAAAAGATGCGTGCCGACCATGCCGAAGCTCTCGCAAAGTTCAAAGAGAGCTCTATTCTCAACGTCAAGGAGAAGGAGCTTCGAGGCGTCGTTGAGGGCACAGGTCCCGAGATTTGGCGAATTGAGGGTAGAGTAGACCCGCACGATGAGGACCACGTCCCTCACCCCGTCAGCACGAAAACAGTCGAAGAGATCGTATCCGAGGTTGAGAATGCTACCGGGAAGAAGGTCCATGCCAAGCCGACGGTGTCTCGTGTTCAAGATGGAGGTTATCAGGCACCAGCACCAGAGCCTGCTCAGGCACCAGCTACACAACTATCTCAACAGCCTTCGCGTGCTGGCTCGCAGAACAGCGGCATCATGATTGGCGAGTCTGATATTGATATGGGTGGTACCGTTGCTGGACTGCTTGATCAGATGCATACTGGCATCTCTACCACTTCTACGCCTCTAAACAACTTTGGAACCCCCCAGCCTCAGCTTTCAGCGGCTCAATCTGGAGCTGGAACCCCTTCCAACGCCAACCTTCCATCTGGCTCTGGCGGCGATATCACCATGGGTGGAACTCAAGGATCCAAAGACCACACTACAACAGCACCAGATCAAGGAACTGGCAGCGGAGACTGGGTGGTCGTGCCCAAGGATGGCTCCACGCATGACCCATCACAAGGGAACCAGGGAGTCGCCTCAGGCACCGCATCTGCCAACGCAAACACTCCTACGGCGGCAGGAATTGACGCTGCCAGGTCAGCAGCCAAGACCACCTCTGCTGGCGCCACACCAGCAGCCGGGACACCAGGCGGTTCTATCTCCTTTGACCAGAACGACTTCAGCTCCCTTGGCGACCTCGACACGGCAGGCGATGCCCTCGCCAGTTTCGACGGCCCCACGCTGGACGGTTCAGCAGGCGAGCTCGGTGAAGGTCTGGATCTCAGCATGGACATGGATGACTCGGCATTTGGAGACGCCTTCCATGGCGTCGAAGCTTCTGGGACTCCCCAGGGCCATGACTTGTAGGCCATGGGACGGCCCTTTCCCCCACCTTCGATGAAGTGAAAATGGCAAACCCCTGGTCTGATGAAAAAGGGGGTTTTTACTGAAAGATGGAAACGGTTCTCAAGACGTCGGAGAATGGCGTGTTTTATTATCAAAGGAGTTTTCTTCCTTTGATCAAGGGTGTTTTTGGACTTTTATTATTCTAACAGTGTAGTCTATTTCTCTCTTGTCGTCGAGATTGGCTGTAGTTAGTTAAGTTGCCTATCTAGGTGATGTAGGAAGAGCCTATAGATTAAGAGACAGGAAGCAAAGAGAGAGATTCGTTTGCAGTTACGTATTTGGTTTCTGTAATATTATTGAAGATGAACGTAGTTTCCATATGCTGTAGATGACCTGTTGTTTTATCCAAGTGTACTCAACGCGCTTGCTCAATATGTCTCCCTACCTTTAGGCGAAGAGAGAAAGATAAGAAGCAATAAAACTTAGAGATACTCTAGAGCGTGTTCTTCCTTGAAGCATAATTTGCCATCAACATTGTCATAGGCATCTTGTGTATCAATTATACGTCAACCCCGATACTTAGGTTAGTTCAATCTTATTTAAAGGATAGGCAAGAATTGGCGTTATGAAATATTTCCTAAGCATAAGAAAAGACTATATTGAGTAATACCAGTCCCGCGTCTTGAAGTTCTATAGCTACAGTCTTCCTCAAATTTGGTATGTTCGGCGATATCATGTCACAGTGCGCAAAACCATACAAAGGATTTGAATCAAAAGAATGTATATCATAGTTGAGGCTTTTCTATAGTCTATCAAGTGACAAGATCCCAATCACATCCCATGTAAGTCGAAACGACACATGGTACTCGAACCAAAACTCCGACCGAAGACGGCCCCTATCAATGCAAAGTCTAGTACAAAAGAAATGTAAGAAGTGCTGCTCGTCTACTCAAGGCATACCAGCTCTCATGTTGGCATACACACTCGTAGGGTATCTGAGAAGATTCATGGACTGCTCGATCGAGCCCATCGTGCGCTTCACAGCCGTCACGACACTAGCAGACCCGAGCTTGTCGCCACTAGCCTCCCAGTAAAAGGCACCACCAAGACCCCTTTGGTTGATATATCCAGCCTTAAGCTTACCCGTAATAACATCGTCGAAGGTCACAAGCTCCCGCTTCTTCTTGTCATAAGTGATGACAGTCATAAGCTTCGAGTCGTAATGAGTTGTGGCTCCGGGACGAGGGAGATCTTTGAGCGAGTACATGCCTGGCTCAATAGACCCGCCTCCAACGCCCTGGAATGGCTTGCCTAGGCCGTCTGTTTTGGCAAAGGAACGGCCATAGAGAGGCATGCCCATAAGAATCTTGCTAGGGGCAACGCCAGCAGCGATATAATCACTGACAGCCTTATCAGTGCTGAATTTTGTCGAAAGGGGGTTTGGCTTGGACAGGTAAACGTTGGCATGGTGAGCGGTGGTGGTATCCCAGGGACCAGAATAGTCGTAGGCCATGAGATGCCAACCATCGAGGTAACGATCCATTCCTCTCATATTCATAATCTTATAGTGGTTTGCAGTGGCTGAGGTGGCGACAGTGAGCAGGAAGCGATAGTTGAGCTTGTTGCTTGTTGAGTATTTGTCGAGAGCTTGTCGCAAACCTGCAAGTAACTTGATGTAGGTCTGGGCTTCTTGGGTATTGGCAGGATACTCCCAGTCAACATCGATTCCATCAAACCCCCAGTCGGTTATCAGCTTCACTGCGGTTGCGATAAACCTGTTTTGGCCGGCTTGGGTGCGGACGCCTGAGGCGAGGTCTGGACTTCCATTCCAGCCTCCAATGGAGAGTAGCACCTGTTGGTGTCTTAGCATCTTCACGGTAGGGCATTTGTATCTTTGTAGTTGAAATACCTTTAAATTGCGATTCTTTTTCTTGAGAAGGTAAAGCTGTTTAACACATCCATATACATTGTTTCCGACGTCGTTCCAAGAATCGCCCTCAAACCGCATGTTTATATCCGCATAGCTGTCCGAAGACCCTCTATCAACTTGTTAGCCAAATGCTCCGTGGTATTCAGGGGCTTGATGCATATGCTTACACAGTTCCATCTTTGGGGCTCACCTTGGCAAAGGAATAGAGAATATGTGTGATTTCCTTTACCGGGATGTTTTTGGGCTGGAAGTTGGCCCCGTCCTTGTAAATTCCCCTGGTTCTTCATTATTAGTACCCGCTAATGGCTGATAGAGATGCAATAACTCACCAGTTTGTAAAGTAGAGCATGTTCCGCTTTCCAGAACCCCGAGCCTCTAGACGTGTGGGATTTTTGTTGGCGTCGTCGTCTTCGTCGAAATCACCACCAAAGTGGTTCCTGTATGGGCCATCTTCCTGGTCATCCGCAGATTCTTGGTTGTCGCCTGTTTTTCCAGGCCCGTTGTCAACAGAAGCGCTCTCAGAATCGATGTCGGCAGGAATATCGGCAGGCCCGTTGTCGGCGGGAGTGTTTTGAGACTCATTACCAGTGGTTGTGTTCTCAGGCTCCTCACTAGAGCTGTTGTTGGGCTCATCGTCTTCAGAAACATCCAGATGCGGAAAGGCTGATGAATCGAAATCAGAATCGTCTCCGAAGAACTCATCCTCGTCAACTACATCCTCTTCCTCTTTATCATCACGCTTTGCGAGACCACGCGAAGAGTCAAAGACATGCCCATCATTGGAATCCTTCTGGCTGGTATCAGGAGTGACGGTTCCTTGAGCATCCTGGTCATCGGACCCCACTGAACGAGTGTTGTGTCGGGGCCACGGGTTCCTAGGGGGAATGAACTGGGGAAGTGTGTCCCGGGGAACATCACCGGTTGACTGAGTTTGTTGGGGTTTGCGAGGGACTCTGAAAGGCGCCCTAGGTGGGATGAACGTAGGAAGTTTGTTGTCGCCGTCATCACCCTTGTTTTCAACCTTGACCTTTTTGTTTTTGACAGAGGCAATTGAGGCAGAGTCACCAGACTTGTCCTTGTTTGTCTGCTGCTTCCTAAACGAATTGGAGACAAAGGGCATCTTTGGCGGGATGAATTGGGGAACAACAGTCTCCTTTGAATCGTCCGTGTCGACAGTCTTGGGTTTGTGGACTTTTTGATTAGGCCGGTCAGGCTTGAGCGCATAAGCCATCTTGGGTGGGATGAACCGGGGGGCGGCGGTCTGTTTTGTTTCTTGACGGAGAGATGTGGTCATCTTTTGGTCTTCGGACCGGCCATGAGTGTGCTCCATGTGTCCATGGAGATGCTGGTGTCTGGGTTCCACTCCAGGGGCGGCAAGGACTACTTGGACCAGGAGTGGCGCGATGAGAATGAGTTGTTTAAGCATATCTGATATACAGATGAAGATCTGTGGTGAAGGTAGAAGCGTCCCCAGACTTGGGTAGGTCTATACGGTTGATAGTGATGGCGAGTCGAGTTGAGTACTGGCAAGTATCAAGGCTTTTTATATATAATGGAGTGTGAATAAGCTCTTTGTGAAGGAAAGACACTTGATGGGATTCAATAGCCTTGTAATGAGGGTTAAAGTTGAGACAAGATGCTGAAGTCAGGCGGGTTATGAGACAGACAGGAGTTGACGGAACCGGAAGAATGAGACAAGTATAAGGAACGAGTGACGTGGGCTGAGTAGTGATGAAAAAGGAATGGCTCAAGGGTGAGATCTACTGCAAGAGAAGGGGAAACAAGGGAGTGAGACACGGGAATCGAGGCAAATTTATGATCTGGGACATGATGAAGCAACGCCACTTGATCAATGGGTGGTATACAATCGCCATGTAAGCCATAAAGAGTCTAGCATGTAGACGAAAGCGTATCTTGGGACGCGTGTCGGTCGAAAGAGGGTTCCAAGAATCCAAAGCATGCTGTGGGAAGCAACGCCGACTCCGACTTGGAGCCGGTCAAGGCGATGCCGCTCTCGACTTGGAACGCCCTGACGCCGGATGAGACATTACGACCAGGAATTGTGAGCTTATCGAGCGCCACAGTCCCCTAAAACGTGGTCCTGGTATGTCTTGGGACCTTGACGAGGAATGCGCTTAGTGTCTGGAACCACTGGTCGATAGCGCTAGAGAGGGATGGCGGGAGTTTAAGACATGGCGACGATTATCGGTATTGCGAGTCAGAATGTTATTTGCTACAAGCTGTAATAGATCAGAGTAGAGTAGTGTTTGTCGGGGTTGAGAAAAAGTCCGGAGGCTTGAAGGTCATGGTGTTGTGATGTTGAAAGGGTAGAGTTTAGGTCCAAGGCTGAAAGCCATTTGCTAGACAATACAGCACTATTTGGGCGAATCAAAAGGCAGTTGGACCTGACAGTTGTTCCTGCGTAAGCCTCCTTCCTTTTGGTTTTGAAGTCTGCGCCTTCTGCTCTTGTTCCTGTTCCTGGCTCGTTGTTTCCGAAACGGTTACATGATGCATGATGAATATACCTAGGTACCTAAGTCATGGAGATCGAATAAACAGGTACTGTATATAAATCAACACGATCTATTGACTACTAATAATATCAATAGAGGGAATCAATTGATTGATTGATTGATTGATTGATTGATTGATTGATTGATTCAAACCACCCTCACAAGGGCACTCAAAACGCCGCTCCCGATAATGTCTTGCCCCCACCACCTCAAGGGACTCTCATGGCGCAAGGCTTCGTAACCCTTCAATGATACAAAATCACGACTTCTCAATATTATCTAGAGTTTCATCATGGTAACCTCTTGAGATCTAACGGCTTCCAAAACACCACCGGTTTAGATCATGAATCGGAACAAGAGCGTTGGTAAAGGCGTCACCGATAATCAATCTGGACTCAACAACGGACCGGTCAGTTGAGCTCGAGCACTCTAGATCAGGCAGCACCATGACCCAAGCGCCCATTATTTGAAATAAACAGTTTTTCTCTCTCTTACTTGTGCCTAATTCGTACTACTTACGTTGGCAGGACTGGGGCTAGGAGTCAACCCCCGAGAAATGGCTGACCATGGCGTTATGTTAGTGAAGCCATCGCCAATGCCGATAGTCGTTACGTGATTCCCTTTAGTGGCATTCCAGTTGTCAGTTTGCATTCCAGTCGTTCTTGAACTCGATTCAATAGTCCTCGTGTCGTCTGTTTGCATCGAAATTCAAGCTGGTTATCTGATGTTGCTTGTATACCCTAGAACTGGGCGAAACATCGACTTGGACTCTCGCTCTGGCCAACCCTGTCACCATCCATCCATATCACGTGCATCATGCGCACTTCACTTACTCACGACCAAAGGAACAATGAATAATATTCCCTCTTGACCGCTTTGTCTTGTAAGTGATGTGTCGATTCCACGGCAACCTAACAACACCGGTGGTAACTGGCACTTTTCTATACCAAACTAATCTATATAACCGTTTGTCTACAGGGTAATAAACCAGTAAGTGTTCGATGAGACTTTATCCCAAGATTTTATCATCTTAACACATACTCTAAGCCCATGTAGAAAAAGCCTACATATAAATGGAGTTCATATGCGATTGGCCAACTTGATAGTCAGGCATCACCTTGTCCCTAAGCCAGGACACTCATACATACCATAATGATACTTCTTAACCAGTGCCAGTTGTAGTAGTAGGTGTGGTGGTATATCAATTTCACATATAGGCAATGCTTACACTGACCCACAAGTATACAGGTTCTAGCTGTATATACCTAGTTTGATTTATCATTTATAGAGGCGATGACTAGGTCTTTAATGACCAATACTCTGACAGTTTCATTGAGGTAAGAGACAACTCTCAGATTATATCTCCGTGGATAATAATGAGTTGGGCAGCAAAGCCCAGGTTCCCTTACCTTAAACGGCTACGAGTGCGAGATACGAGTCCCGTGATTTATATCTCAAGCCTGCGCCTCAATCTTTATGCCCGACATAAACCCAGAATGGCAGCTCGCTTATACATATCAGACCCAAACATTGGCCAATCCTGCAACTTGTTCATTCCCCCGGATATAAGCCACCACCGATAACCTCCGATCCCCGTTCCGTGCGGGTCCGAAGCCTCCGTAGCTGAACCCCCGGACACTTCTAGGCCGTCCTCATTCGCTCCGAGGCCGGGTATACGGGTCTTTGGACCGCATCCTTTAATCAAAAGACCTTCTAGCGAGGCTGAGGGAATCTCTACCCCGGCCCCTCCAAGTGGCCCCATGACGCCGGCGTGCGTTGCCCGATGGCTGCGGACGTTGCAGTTCGGGCTGTTGATCAACCGGGCATCCTTGTTGGGCTGAGGAACAAAGTCTTGGCGACCAGCCTTCAAGACAATTCATAAACAAGCGCGACCCGCCGCTTGACGCTCGATGACATTGCGTGCATGCATTGGTAGTTGCGAAAAAGGACATCTCGCTTACATCCCCGCTCAACACTCACTCCGGTATCAATCGAGCTTGACAACCTCTCCAAAACCAGGAAACCCATGAATCCAGAGTTTTCCGCCCCGTTCAAGAGGGTGGCAGTTCTTCTAAAGTCTCGCAAGACTACGCTGTCAGTCTCCGGCGGCGGCGCGCAACCGCCCTAATGGGGTTGATACACCACGGTCTGGACCTGTTCAACTATGATCAGAAAGCCTGTTCCAGCCAAGTTCTCATTACTGACAAGGACACTCCGTCAAACATTGAGTATGACGAGTATGTCGTTTACAAGCGCCCAGAGGAGCCTGGACCCGCGACTTTGCGCGACCCTTGGGCGGACGACGAACATATTGCCCATCACTTTACCCGCAATGACTCTTCGGGAACCGCCCTCTTTGATCTGGCGTTTCGTCAAGGATATATGCTGGACCGTGATGTTAGTATATAACTGTCTATTGGGAAGAAGAGTAAGCTGACTTGTACCGAAGGGCGCTTTTCGCAAGCCAGACGAAGACGAAGCACCATCAGCTGGCATGGAGGGTCGAATCCGTAGAGTGTGAGTATATGCATATACGCGCCAAAGACACATATACTAACTGTTAATAGAATCTGCTTCAAACGTAAAACTATTTATGATGGTGGTCGAGAGATTCTCAGCATGACAGTTGACGACCTCGCGGCTATGAACCTTCATCCTGCTACACTGCAGTATTCAACACGAACCACGACAGAATCTAGATTTTGGTCCAAAGACAGGTCCCAGCTAAGTGAGTTTACTTCTCATTACAAATAGCAATGCAGCTAACAAAACAGGCATTATTCTCGCCTTCTCAGAGATGCCAAAGACGCCTTGCGACTTTCTCTCCATGACATACAATGTCCGCGAGCGTTCCGCAACTATCCTAGTCCGACAGTCATGGGAACCGCGAAGGCACAACCTCGACGACCTTGACGAATACGATCACCGTTTGGAATCTTGCAGAACCCATTGGGCGCATCCTCTAATCACACCTGTCGTGTTACTTCAAGTGCAGTTTATGCGATGCGAGGAGGCTGTCATTGAAAACAACTCCAATGTGGCTCATCTAGAATGGGATGTTAGTAACATTGCCGGGTTTGATGATTCGGAAACTGGTAGGCGTCTCAGCCGGACGTTCAGTAATGGCAAGGATGGTGCCAGGATTGCTTGGGGCCCAATGACTATGACCAAACTTATGAAGAGGGCGCACGAGGTACTCAAGGACACCATCAAACTGCTTGATACAATCCGCTGGATGGAACGTGCCGTCAAGGTCTTGATACTGGCTGGTGACGAGCTGAATGAACGTATGGGCAACTCTTTGCACCTAGGCCATGACCTCAGCATGTTGAGTCCTATTCTTGCCGACCCCTCGGGAGGACCTCCTCCTGTAAGCCCGGTTATGCCACCCAGGGATCTTCCTAAACTTCAACTGCCTGATGAAGTCACAGACGGTGATTCCTTGGGACCTCATTGGCACGAGATCAGACAGTATCTCGACGGGCTGCTACGTCTTTGCATGGGTCTTGAAACTGATAGACGCATGTCGGAGGCCAGATGCCGCGCACAGATTGATATTGTAAGCAGCGATTAGAATAGCCACAGAGAAACATACGCTTACACATCACAGATCTACAGTAAGATGGCCCAGGAGGACAACATCCTGAACGCCCGGATGGCCGTGTCCTCATCGCGCGACAGCTCCTCCATGAAGGCTCTGGCCGTCATAACCGCCATCTTCCTCCCCGGAGAGTTCCTCGGCACACTCTTTGGCATGTCCATGTTTGACTGGCTTGGCCCCGAGGAAGATGACTCCCAGGATTCAGGGGCTACAAGCGAAGCCGGCAAAGCGCGCCGCTTCGTGCAGCATTTCTGGCCCTATTGGGCAACATGTATTCCTCTGACGGTGCTGATTCTTTTCATCTGGAGAGCCTGGTGGGTTTCCCAGGACAGATATTTCCGTCGGCATCTCTCGCAGGAGCTGAGCGAGGAGCGATACTGGACAGCTGACGGCAAGCCGCGACGGTTGGAGCGTAGTTTTCTCTGGGACTTCTTCTACCTGTCTGCCAGACGCGATGAGAAGCCGCGGGCTACAGACGACCTGGCTGACCTCGAGACTGTCGATTCTGGTTTGAAAGAGGGAGTGTATGACAGCAGCTTGGCTCGTGGTATGAGTATGAGGCAGCGACAGATTCTGGAGACGAGGCAATGGAGTCTTCACCAGAGAGGGACGAATGTAGCTGTTTAGGATGAGAATTCTATTTACCTAGATTTATGATAAGAAACCTACATTTAGGAAGATAACCAGGCTTAGGATAAGGAGACTGATATAGCTGTGGATAAGTCTTTGGCATTCAGAAGATTATATAGCGATGCTTACGGTAGATCTGTAGTTGATAACAAGACTTGATTTCGGTCTTTCCCTGCATATTAAGAACAGAGATAGTTTTTGTAATCTTGTCTCTTGCTTGAGTGATGAGATTGCTTCCACCCCCAGCATCTATCGCTCTAGTTTTGATCGCCTTGCTCCTTTTCCGACTCTTGATCATCTTCACTAACAACCTCCAGTCGTTGCTCGCTCTCAGCCTCCCCATTCTCTGTACTGTTTTTCTCCTTCTTCTCCCTATCCTCCATCATTTTCACCATGTCTCCTAAATCTTGAATGTATTTCTTCGCCTTGATAAACTTGCCATCCAGCGCATTACACTTGTTGCATTTCCTCTGCAACCTGCGCGACGTCGGCACATGAGCTCTCTTGATTACACAGTCGTACTCTGTCTTTTCTGCTCGAAAGTCTTGGGCCATTTGGCATTGCTTCACGCAGAGACCCCAGCGCTCGTGGGTGCAGATGAACTCAACGCGGCCGTACAAGCACATACTGATGGTTGTGTATAGGAAGATCCAATATGAGGAGATTGGGTTTGATAATGATCAGATATGGTGAGATGGTGAGTCAATGTTGAAGATACTGAAGTATGGAGCATTGTGTTATTCTTATAGTAGATATTGAGCAGTGCAAGATCCTTTTGTGTTCAAACACTTTGTTCGTTCTGTTTGTACAGTATATTGGAACACGTAGGCTGCCGACGGTTAATGCATCGCGCCGCAAAGGACCCGTCAACAAGGTATATTCGGGATTTATAAACACAAAGTCGCGCTGGACGCACAATAAAAGCTTATAGTATTTATTATGATCCTTCAAGCAAAGGAAAAAGTACCTGTAAAGTCTATCCAAACATGAAAGTCTCGGCAGGCTGCCGTTAATCCATCTTGTTCACCATTATGTACATGTTCATCTCAAAAACACGAACAGCAAAGCAGTCATGTACACTTTGTCATAGTTTCACCAACTGAACTCTTTAAACCTCGACCTTAGTGTACAATGCACTACTCGTTCAACAGCCCACTCTCCAACACCTCCCGAAAGTCCCTCGCCCAAGATATCTTCCCATCATTCTTCTCTTCAACATGCGGAACAGAAACTCCCACTCTCCTTAACGTTCGCAACAGAGATGAGTCCTCATCCTGCGATATGACAACTCCTCCAGCGAGCAGACAATCCATATCCGTTGTCGAGTCCCCAAAGTAAACCACCTTGCCATCCTTTTCTTTGATAAGATGCGTCAGAGCCTTCCTCTTCTCAGCCACGTTTGTCATCCGCCCGCTGAGAAACTCTGGTCCCGTGATAGCTCCGTCCATGGATGGTTCGTTGGCGATGACCTCGAGAGTATGCGGCTGAAGAGCGCCGCGGATAAAAGCGCGGGACCAGTTCACTGATATGACACTCACGCTCCAATCCCTTTCTCCAGCAAGTTTCATCACATCTGCGAAGCCATCTCTAATCTTAATCCTCCCCTCTCTAACAGCGTCGGCACCAGCTTGCGATAAAGTATCAGCGTCTAGTCCAGCAAAGATGCGTGACGTGGCAATGCGCTCCAGAGACGCCTCCTCCACGTCCTTCATGCCCGACAAAAAGTGAATCTCTTGATCTAACGACTTTCGCGTATCCTCTGGTGATGGGTGGTTATCCTTGTAGTGTCTGTAGTCGGCAACGTAGGACTGGACCACTTGGTCCCATGAGGCCTGGAGATCATGACCATGCTTGTTCCTCTGTAACTCGATGGCTGAGCGGGCAAGTTCCCCAATCGTGTCTTGCTGGGTAATTGTGCCGTCAAAGTCGAATACCAGATGCATCTTGTAACAGGAAGGGTATTGAATAGGTACTTGGATTGATGTGGTTGTAAGCGGGGTTGCCGGAATAATCAATAGGAGGAGAAGTTGTATGATTGAAACCATCAGAGCTAAAGTCAAGAGTTAATAAAGCCTCCTACTCTCAAACGACAGCTGATCAATCTTTCCTTATGGCGTTTACTTGGAGCGCCTCTGACCAACTTGGAGCTTGGAGGCTGTTAGTTATTGCGGGGAAGTTTATTACGTAGGTAGGTTCATGTTCTAATATGAGAGTGGGTGGATCATGGCAACCTCAGAAGAGTAGCTAATCCAAGAATCTAAAGCCGCGAATAGTGTCTTCATGTTCACAAGCCCATCACTGCTACTCAAAGAATTCGCTGATTGATTGATTGACTGATTACGGCTGGTAATCTATGAGTAAAAGGGTATCACGCTCTAAAGCCCCTACCTATCCTTGAGTCCTCCCAACAACGCATTAAACGAGGTTACTTTTTGGAATGAAATTCTCCCCCCTTTTTTTTCTTATCGGATCTCACATCGGACGTTTGCTGACTGCGGTACTAGGACACTGGCAGCACGTCCTCCATCTCTTCATCGTCGTCGTCATCGTCCATAGGTTCGGCGGCAGCCTCCTGGGCCTCTGCGCCACCCTTATCACGATAAGCATCGCTCAGGCAGTAGTGATTGGCAAATCGACCACTCTTGTTGAGTACAGCAATCTTCTCGAGCACCTGACGCAGGTATTGATCGGGTTGCTGGAGCTTTTGTCGCAGAGCCTTCATTGACCAATACTGATACTGACGGAAACACTCGAAAATAAGATCCAGAAGCTGGTTCTCTGGAATACGGGCAGCCTTGAAGACCTCTCCCTTCTTTGGCTTGGCTGTGGCAGCCGTGTTTTTCTGGAATTTGTGTCAGCATGGCCAACAGTCAAAGAAGGTGTACCAAGACTTACGATAAAGTTGCCTCCCCAGTTGACTGAGCCAGCAGTTCCAGGGTTGACAATGGTGGAAGCCGCGTTTCGACTGATGATCCGGAGCTTTGACTTGTTTGCCTCTGCATCGAGCAGTTTTTGTTGAAGCAGCCGCTCTTCTTCCCTGATATCGCGAGGCTCTACGCGAACGTCATAATGAATCTTGCCAAAAACCTTTGTCTTTTCTGCGAGGTTGCATTAACACACTGCTTCTCGGCATAAATACGCAGAGATAAACCTACTGGGCACAGCTTTTCGATAATACGGCTGGAATCGACTCCTCCTGTCATAGTTCGTTCGCTCTGGGCCATTGTTGTTGTTGTTGCCTTGTTTTTGCCTCAATAACGAGGCAGGAATACCAGCATCGGCAGCCTCCTGTCGCGCCTTGCTCCGTGCTTTGAAACCAGGCAAATCTTCTTCGCTAAAGATGAAGTGGTTGTTGACATTGGGCTCGAGGACCTCGAGGTCATATTCGCGAGGCAACACTTGGTGCTCGGGACAGTTGGGGGCGAGGAGCATGCGAAGTTTGGTCTACCGTTATATCAGTATGATACCATCATGTCTTGCCTGAGATTCATACATCAGCGCTGCCGTCTGGCTTCTGCTCATTCCATGTTCGCAGAGTGCCGATTTGGATTTCATCGTCATCACCCAGTCGCTCGGTCAGCTTGTACCAGGCTTCCCACATGTATCGGGGAACGCGCGCGAGGTAGAGTGTCTCAAAGGAGCCTGCATTTTTGTCGTAAAACTCGAGATCACCGGCGTCTTCGTAGAGATCTTCTTCCTCCGCCTGGGCAGGAGAGCCAGAGGCCTCAGGGTCTGGCTTGATATAGGGATCCTGCTTAATGTATGGTTCGGCCATGATGTTGTTTGTAGGTGATGGTATTTGAAACGAACGACGGACGCGTGAGGATGGCGACGGGAGATTGGTGGAGAAGCGGCAGGAGAAAACCGGGTGTGCGCAAGGCAAAAGAAAGAGAGTCGCAAGATTAAGGTCTCGAGAGAGGTTAGAGGCCAAGTAGGAGATATTAGCTAGGTAGGCTTGGAGAGAGGACGGTTGATGTACGAGGACAAGGTTGAACAATAATCTTGAGGCTCTCAGTGACGAAATAAGCCTGGGCCGGGGCGAGCAGCCTTCCAGTGGACAAAGGCTAAATGCACGGGCCATCCACTCATGTCTTTTAGTGGAGAGACATGGAGTATAAAAATAACTCAACAACTTCTGGTTAGAAGATATCTGTATTTAAATATAGCCACAGCTTAAGCGGTCGGAGGCACTGGATTTATCATATTATTTATGTCAACATATCCTATTGCTCGCATATTTCTTTACATGTATCACCCGCATACTGCATCAATCCTAATCAAGTAAGGCGCATACTTCCCCAGCTGGATCCCAAGAAGCCTCACCTATCACATTCGCGACAGTTACGTCGTGGCTCAGCCTTTGTTTAAAGGTTTCCCTTTCCTTTCATCAACTATAAACTTCATCCTTTGAACTCTTCTTACATCGATAAAAACATAATGACTCGACAAAGTTCATGACAAAGATGCCCGACAGCCCACAACTGAGGCTTTACATTCAATAACTGCCCTTTCTTCTACACCCACTTCCTGATTCATTCTCACTCTTCCTCCCCTACTATACCTAACGATTCTGACATCGCTACAATTCCCATAACGATCTTATAAACACCAGCCATCAAACGAACCGTTTTAATACACTATCAGTCTAAACCTCCAACATGCCGCCCAAATCTCTCCTAGAACTTGCCACTTCGGCATGCATCAAGAACATCCGCGAACTCAACACCGTCGGCGATCTCCCTTACCCAGCCGTCCGTATTATTCTCCTCAAAGTCGATAACGCAAAACAATTACGCACCATCGAACTCAACTCCCCTCAAATCCAGGGCGAGACCGGCGAAGTATGGCTCAAGCTTATCAAGCACGAGTTCCCAATGGAAGTCAAGCAAAAAGCCTACAAACCCCCGAATCCGCAAAAATGGTACCGCGTCTACGAAAAGTACAAGGCAGATCACCAAAAGGCCCTTATGGAAAGCGAGGCCAAGCTCAAGAACGCCCTCATGGGGCTAAAGGAGGACAAGGAGAAGAACACCAGCAAGATCGTCGACGACAGGAGGCTTCTCCCTCGCGCAGGGAGGATCGGACCAAAGAAGCCATGGGGCTTTGGTGCTCGAGATCCCAACGGAAGCACACTCAACTTCGCCAGAGGTAGTCGCACCAAGACTCACAACGGTGCTAGTGTCATGCGCAAGGTGCGACGAGAGACGAAGGAGATTGCAAGCATCCACGGCGCACTCTCGAGACCATCACAAGTAACGAATTCTCTCACCAAAATCCGCCAGGCTCCTGCAGCCATGGTTAACGACTACCGAAGAGCCGCCCAGCCCGCCATTCGAGCTCCTATTCCAAAACCTGCGCCTTCGGAAGCAGTTACGGCCCACGAGGAGCGAGCACAGTACATCACAGACTCTGAGTCGGACGATGATGGCGGCGGTCATGATCTTTTTGATGATGATGATGACGAAGACGACGACGAACCTCCTTCTCGAAAGGTAGCTTCACGGACATCTTCCTCATCACTCCTCAAGAACCCTGCCCCTTCCGCTCCTATCAAGCCTTCAGGCAAGATTAAGCGTTCTGGTATTCTATCAAATAGCTATAAAGGCCCCAGGCCTCAAACAACTACCACGTCGTCCCCGAAACCATCCCGATCAGTTGTACGCGCTGAGCGAACAAAAATGTCTCCTCCACCTGCAGACGAGCCTGGCCCATCATCATCTCCACCGCCAGCCCCGGGCTCGCGACCTCCACTAGGTGTTGGGCCGCGCAAACGCAAAGCCACGGATATCTTTATGAAGCCCAAAAGGAGAGCTTGAGCTATAGGGATATGTTTTTTTTTCCTACATTTATTGGGGTCAGACTGGGAGCATTGTTTTGGAACAGAGGGCAGTTCGCCCTGGTGCATCAAAGGAGTCTAAATCCTAAAAGGCGATATCAGGGAAAGAGTACAGAACAATCGGTTCAACACAGTACATCTAGTAGGACTACGGCTGAGAGGTAATCGGAATGAAATTTAGACTGGGAATAGATCGGAATTGGCAAAACAGGACATGTATATCAGGCGGTGATGTGTACCACGGCAGTGAAGACGGAAGACAAACACAGCGGCTTGATAGAAGCTACACGCTTTGAATAATGACGATTTTGTCGTATGTTTATGGTATTCTCATTGTGTGCCTAAGTAATGCTTTGTTCTCAGACCACCATAACTCTCGCGACATCCTGGCCCTTGAGTTCAACACTAACGTCTCCTGTTCTATCTTGCGCATACACAGATGTTCATAATAGCCTCTTTCATTCCCTTGCCTATCACTCTCGATCTAAATGCAGCTTTCCGTCTCCAGCGTAACACAGCGAACTGTCCGAGTCGATGGGTCTCTAGATGGTTCAAATAATCGTTCGATACTACTTATGCCAGCCATCGTCCTCCTCTAAGGGCAAGGACGAGATGCAGAGTGTCGCCGGCGACGAGGTTGTATTCGGCAGCGGTCTTGTCGTCGGTCCTAAGGAAGAGCGTGTGTGTCAGCAAACCTATGTATCTTGTTTGTAGAGTTAATGGACGGCGACGTACATTTGCTTGCCGCCATGGATAAGTCGCTGCTGGACAGGCGGAATGCCCTCCTTCTCCTCGACCTTTTCCTTAATCTGGGAGACCTGCGACTTGTCAGTCCAAGCCCCTATCTTACAGCGTTGGGTAAAAGGTTACCTTGTAGTCGGACTCGATATCCAGCTCAATCTCCTTGCCAGTCAATGTTCGGACCCTGTTCGGTCGCAAGGTTAGCTCGCCGACATGACGTCGGAGTTTCTGTTGGTGACGTACTTGATCAACATCTTAGCGGTTGTGGTAGAAAGTTCGGATTTCGTGTGCTCAAGAGCTGGTATTCGTTTCTGGGAAGGAAAAAGAAGCGGCTTCGTGCAAGGTCCAGGTATGCGAGGCTGATGTGAAAGTCAAGTACTTGTGCTGTTGGGCTGACCGAGCTCGATCGATGGTGGGGTTCAAGGCTAACATTATGGAGGGGAGGGGCGACCCTGGTAGTCGGGTGGAATAATGGATCATGGCATGGTTGCCTGCCATTTGATATCTGCCTTAACTCTGACTACCTTGCTGTTCGTGATGCGCTTCAATACGATCCAATATACAAGTAGTTGAGTGATTAAGTCACATCACCTTGATTTATATTCAATTGTCCGATTTCAGCTGTTTGGGGTCTTTTTTATACACCCTGAAAAACGTCCCGCACCATCTCTCACAACTGGACTAAACGCTGTGATAGACAATTCAGTAGAGCAGAATAGGTAGTTTGCTTTTACTACCTGATTATTCATAATAGTACAGCCCTTATCGGTAGACATACAGTGGAGAGTGACATTAAACCCCATAACACCTTCCCTCCTCCTCATTCACAGCTCGCCCTTACAGCTCACTCGCTTATTTCTTCTCACCACCATTCTCAAAAACGTTGAGACCCAGACCCTCTGAATCAAGCATCAGTCTGTTCTTGGAGCCAGCCTCCTGGAGCTGAGAAGCAATCAGTCGAGCATTTTCGATCTTCTTGAGCTCCACGTAGGCCTTGTTCTTCTTGATGGCCTCGCCGATCAGCTCGGCAGAGCGGGCCTCACCCTGTGCCTTGACAACCATAGCCTGCTTCTCTTGTCGTGCCTTGTCGACAATGAAGGCGGCTCGCTGGGCTTCTTGCTGGGCAACCTGCTTGGCCTCAACGGCAGCTGTGAATTCGGGAGAGAAAGCAAGGTGCTGTTGCGTGTTAGTAATGCACTTTTGAATTGAACACATATTTTATAGCACGTACAGTTAGGGAGACATCGTCGAGAAGAATGTTGAATCGAGCAGCTCGTCGGGAGAGGTTCTCTCGCACCAGCCTAGCAACGTTCTCTCGCTGTGTGATGAGCTGACTGGCATTGAACTGGGCAACAACGCTCTTTAGAACCTCGTTGACAATGGAAGGCAGCACGCGCTCGTCGTAGTCGGTACCTAGTGTTCGGTAGATCTGGGGGAGGGCATCGATTTGTGGCCGGGAGAGCACACGACAGGTGATGTTGACCATCTGAAGATCCTTGGTACCTGTCAAGGACGCAACATTGCGAGGCTTCGCTCGCACATCGTACACAATTGGAGTCTCAAACCAAGGAATGTTGATGTGTGTTCCTATTGTATTCACAAGTCAGCCTTCAGGCCCGATCCTCCGATCAAGTACCTTCATACCTTCGTTGTAAATCTCCTTGCTAACTCCGCTTATTCGCTGGTACTTGATAGCACGGTGACCACCGTCGACGTTGAAAAGGGAGTTGGACAAGAAGAGAGCACCACCAGCGAGGAGCAGTCCACCAACGAGGGCGCCGCCGGCTGCTCGGGGCATCTGAGGGCCGCCTCCTCCTCCATAGCCGCCGCGGGCCTGCTGCATCTGACGGAGACGTCGCATCGCCTCCTCCTGCCAGTTGTTGTTCGACATTATTGAATCTTGATTTCCGGAGCGAGCGTGGGCGAATCGATCCGACTTTGAATGTCGAGGTGGGTGGTGATGCTTTTTCCAGGCGTCCGTGCAGTCGTCAATGATGGTGATGGGTCATGGAGCTTGCACGATTGAAGCTGTCGGCCTATGTGGGTCCCTGTTTTTCTTCCGACCTTTCCCGTTTGAGAAGAGCGATTGCTCTTAGACGCTAGGATTAGCAATCGCTGCACGTGATCAACCATCATGACAACGAAAAGACAAAAGACATAATCAAGAAAGAAGATGAATAGATTAAAGGCACATTCTCAAGTATAAGCTTCTGTCTCCTCATCGTCTCGATATTCTGATAAAGTATCGTGCCTATTTCCTAGATCCTCGATCACAGATAGGACTGTGAAACAGTTATGACTTACAAAGGATATAATCTACCCTGAAGCCAAACGCATTCCGAGCTTCTTCGGTCTCTTATATTAAAGTAACAAAAGAGCTTGTGGAAAATTGGAAATTGGAAATTGGAAATTCTCTTGGGATCTATCTGGAATTTAGACTCTATCGTAGACATTATATGTCATTATTTAAAACTTTATAATAATAGAGAAGAGCGTGGATAATTGTTAGGTAGACTAGAGTTATGAAATGCTAGTATCAAGATGAGACAGGAATAACAAAAGCTATCTACTTATATACAAGTCCTGCTTTGTTTTGATCCTGGTTGTTTAAATCATATAGGACTCTATTAAGTATATACTACTAGCAAGACAAAGACATAGTCAACTCCATTCCTTATTTTACTCAACAACACATCGTAGGTAGACATAAATGTGCCAGACAAAGGGAAAATTATATTCCGTCAAGAAGTGTCAGAACACCATGTTCTGCTATTTACAGTGGTATCTGCAGGTACACAACGAATCCATACCTATTCATATCCATACCCCATTCGCCAAACAGTCATGTAACCTGCCTACCCGCCATTAAACGTGCCAGCAGCATCACGCATGAGCCCGTCGTCCCTCATACCTAATCGTTGTATCCCTATACATTCTCCGATCCTCAAAGCAAAATGTCATCTATACAAAAGTCGACTGAATGCATGTAGACAAAGGAAATTATTCACAAGTAGACTACTCGCAGAGAGCAATCTTGATGGTCTCAGTACCAGCCTTGGGCTTCTGGGCATAGCCGCTAAGCATGCGGAAGCCGGCCTTGCAGTTTCGGCCCTCTTCAAATACTGCGGAAACGCCATCCAGACACTTGCCAGCCTCCTCCATGGCAGCACCAGTGGTGGTGGTGTCAGCAAGTCGCAGCTCACCAGCCACCTTCTCCATCTCGCAGCGGAGGAGCCATCGCTCCCAGCTCCAGCCGCCCACAATACTGCATGCACTGGCGATATCATCGCTGCTTCCCATGACCATAGCGTCCATCTGGCAGGTCTTGACGTCTTGACCGTTGGGGCTATCCTTCAGAGGTGGGGTGGGAGGCTTGTACATGCTTCGCCTGGCACCCATCGGCAGACACATCCAGATACGACGAGTGTCCTGGAAGCCAGCACGGGCCAGACGGCCGAGCCAGAGCTTGGTTGGGTTCGGATCATAGCCCAAAGTCTTGAGAGCAAAGCCAAACTCGACGCTCTTGGCCAGTCCGACGGGACCAGCGTTGATAATATCGGAGTCGAGGAGTGAGAAGTCGAGATAACCACCAGGCTTAAGCACTCGCATGCACTCCTTGAGACAGGTGTCCCACTCATCTTCACCGTTCTCGCCAAACAACTTGAGGATGCTGTGAAGCTCTCGGGCAGAGACGAGATCAAAATGGTTGTCGGGGAAGGGAAGGCGAGCGAAGCGCTCAACCGCAACTTGGCGATGGTTAGGGGGGCCGCGAACGTTGCAGTTGGAAAGTTGGCGGATAGACTTGGTGGTGACGGTGTAGACCTTGGTGTTGGGGAACTGGAGCGCGCAGTGCCACGCCCAGTCGCAGGTAGTCTGTCCACCAAGATCAAGGACTCTTGCGCGTTCGCGAGTTACACCGTCCTTACCAGGGGCCATGCGAGAAAGACGGGCAAGTCGCTTGGTCACTGGAGCAGAGATGAGTCGGCCACCGTTGAGCATCTTCATGGCGGCAACGTGCCAAGCAGCAACGGTCATCTGGTTCATGGCCTCAACCTCCTTCTCATGGCGCAGCTTCTCGGGGTCATCGATGATGTTGTCATCGCCTCGAGCGACGTTGGCGCTGAGTCGCTTCTTGGCAGACTGGGGAACGACGCTGAGTTGATACTTACCGAGGAGCTGGTTTCGGTGAGAATCTCGAAGAGAAACACGTTGAGCTTGAATGGCTTCAAATCGAGCAAGCTGGTGAACAAACACATCCTGACGTTGGGTGCGAATGATGTAGTCTTGGAATGCTCGGTAGTAGGCAGACTCTCGACGGATAAGCATGGAAGGCAGACGCTTGGGGTGATCAGATGTCGAGACGAGGTTGGAGAAGCGGACGCTCTTCTTGATAGGCACAACAGCCTGCTCAGTCTGAACCTTGAGAGGGGGCAGCTCAGTTTGAATCTTGGGAGATTCAGTGTCATCTTCCGCCTCCTCAGTGATAGTGTTCAAGGCACCATCATCCTCAGAGGAATCATCCTGGACACCGCGGAGATAAGATCGCTGGGCCATGAGCCAGAGCTCAGTGCGATCAAAGTGGGAGAGGGCCTCCTGCTGCTGTTTGCGAGCATAGTCGGGATCGTAATCGACAACAATCTCAGTGGGGGCGTCTTCGGCCTGAGGAGATGCTGGAGCATCGGCGGACTCGACAGTAGAGGGGGCAGTCTTGTGCTCAAATACAGGCCGAGCGGTGGGCATGTCATCCGAGAAGTCATCCTCCTCCTTAATTTCGACCACTTGTTCGACAATAGGCTCGACAGGAGCAGGAGTGAATTTGACATTGCGGTAAAAGTCCTCAACGAGCTCCTTGCGCTTAGGAACAGGAGGGACCGAAGCATCCATGTTCCAGGGGCATCGGTAGAACTGTTCGGCAGTGGTCGAGGTAGGCGGAGCCATGTCCTCGGGGGACTTGGAGGGCATGTGCCAGGTGTTCCGGGTGCGAGGGGATAGACCAGAGAAGAAACCACCGGGAGATGGAATATCGAGCCTGGTCAAGTCGGCGAGAGACTGGCGGTTGGGGTTGGGAGAGAAAGCCCTGCTGATGGCGTGCTGCTGCTGAAAGCTCGTGATCAGTCGCAGTGGTTGTTGTCGCATCTCAGTGATGGGTTGAACAGGCTGCTGCTCAGGAACCTCAAGAACCTGAGAAGGCTGCTCATGGGGATTCTCGTCGCCGCTGGCAAGGGCATGGAGGGTAGCCAAAGCACCAGGCTGTAGCTGAACTCCAGCCCAAACATCCTCATTGCCTGATTCATCGTTACCAATGATGGGGGTTGGTGGAGCGCTCATGGCCGCAAGTTGCTCAGAGGTCAAGCTACCATCCAAAGATGGAGGAGCAGACATGGTGGGAGTTTGGGCAGCATGCTGCTCGTGCATGAATTCCATCTGAGCAGGCGACATTGTGAGTTTGACAGAAGGAGTCAGAGGTACTGGAGAAGTTATCTTCTTCATGTTGTCCACAGCAGACCACGACTCAACAGAGTTGTCGCGTGTTGCTGGAATGACAAGCGGAGTAGGCTGCCTTGTCAGGGCCTGCCTCGACTTAGCAGACGCCTTTCGCTTGAGCATATCGTCCTCATCATCCGTCACATCGTAAAGATCCTCAAATTCGGTGGCCTCGGTGGCAACACTATGGCGGTTCCAGGGGTTGCTGGAAGCGGTTGGGGAAGTATCGGCAGCCGAGTCGGTAGAAGGCGACGATGGAAGAACAGGAGCGGAGAGATAGTGCATCCCCCTCGGTGTCGGAAAGTGATCGCTCATCGGTGTCAACCAAGCCTCGATCTTGAGTTGAGCATTGTCCGCGCGTCTCGACCTGCGCCCTCCGTTCTGAGCCATGCCATCGTCGCTATCCTCCTCGATTATCGGATTAAGTCTCCCTCTGTGTCTCCGAGCCAGCGAAGAGTCCAGAGGGTAATATCGGTTTTGTGTATCAGCCATGTTGCGTGTCTATGTCAGTTATTCCCGATATCTGATATAAGCCGAGGGTTTAACGCAACGCCAGGCAGGTGTATTAGTCGTTATAGTAAGGGTTGGAAGACGACCGGCGTCAATATTAAAGTCTGGTAAACGACAGTAATGCTTCGATCAACGAAGCCTCTATACAATCTGCGAAGTAACACAGCACGGAAGGCTGAAGACGGAAAGAAGAGAATGCGGAAGAAGGGGGCCAGACTGCTGGCTGGGGACTGTCATAGTCTTAAAGACGTGGCACTGGCCAAGAATCACCAAGACTCGCTGGAGCGGCTATCCGAAGTGTGGGCTTACAACGAGTTGGGCGGCACGCACTTGCAGTAGCTCATCCATATCCAACTCGACAACTAGGCCTGCACGAGGGTCTCTAGGTGGGTCGATGCATCGACAGACGTGGTAGCGTGCCGCTGAACAAAGTGTGGCGGAGGCGGGGATTCCAAGAGTGCCAGCGTCTGTTGTAGAAGCTGACTGGCACAAGGCTGCCGAGAGCAATGTGAAGTTGTGTTGGCGGTAGACAAGACGTGGAAGAGGTTGCGTCAAGGTGGTATCGGCTTCCCGGTCGCTAGGCTGGTCCATCCCCGCTATTGAGCAACTAGTAGTCGAAAATGGCCAATGAAATAAAAGATCGTGGGCTTCTATTTTTGGCTGACAGCGATTGACAGGGGTTGAACTTGTTGCGCGCGCGAAAGCTGTGATGACGGTGACGGGCGTGAGAGACGATTGGCCAGCCGACCTACCTACAGAGCCAATAAGCTATGTAGCGGGTTCCTCGGCGGTTAACTGCTTCTTGGCCTGCATCGTTCCAACTTGGTTGAATGCAGCACCAGTCTGTGATAGCACTGCCTGAACGCATGACGGGAGACCATGGGGTGGCCCAATTGAGCAACAGGTTCGGCCCAAAGGGGTGGTTTCCGCACGACTCGGATGTCTTTTGAACAGATGCAACCTTGTATTGGTAGATCACTGGTCGTCAATTGTCCGCAGTGAAATGATGTCGACCGCTCTGCCCGGCCATGGGAAGATCGATCAAACGTTTAATGATGAGACAGCCGCCGACAGATGAAGTAAATGTTGCCTGATCTTAATAATCTAACAGACACGTGTAGTCCCAAAGACATGTAGACTTGCAGGGATGAAGAGATGTGAGGTGGTTCACAATAGGCTTTGACAAGAGCCTTGAGAGGTTGATAGCATGTTGGTTGAATTTGATCGTGGGGGCCTAAAAGCATCAAGTTAATCTATGGGGTTACATGCGCGCATACCATCTCAATGCGCCCCTGTCTATAGCGTCACCAACACCCAAAGTGCTGATGTAATTCTGTCCGTCGCGTCGTCGCGCTTATTTGGGTTGATCCTTGTCAGATGTTGCAGCTGGAGCGGGAGCGGAGGATGAATTGATGTTTTCGGTGCCTCAGACAGACATTCATCAGACCAATAATTGTTAGTGGTGCCTCAGGCTTTCTTTCTGAGCTCCGTTCTAACGGCCCCGCCGCCGCTGCCGGCAGCCTCGAGTGCCCCTCCATGGAAATTTACCCCGCCATAGGCCGAGCAAGGTCAATCTGCGTTAGCAACGCGTCTCGCCATACAACTACCTTTTAGCTACAAGCTCTACCTGGCATCCAATCTCTTGTACATATCACTATCTACAGTTCAACTCTCCATGGCCGACGTGGAACAGCCCGAGGGCGAGCCCCAGGGCCGCCATGTCACCTACTGTGGTGGTAAGTCTCTGTTACATATCCCTTATCATGATGCAAAAAAGAGAGCCAATATCTGACCATACTCGCGTGAATAGTTTGCACCCTACCCCCAGAGGTAACCACCCATTTCGAGTCCCTTCGAGTCTAAGCCCCCTTCCAAAGAACCCCTCCAACTGAGTAATCGCCCAAGTAGTACTGCGAGTATGGCGGAACCGTCAAGAAGTGCCAGGAATGGCTAGAGAAGAACCAGCCCGAGCTGTACAGCCGAATCTGGTCTGCAGGTACGAAACTCCAAAATACCTTTTACGCATACACGCGATAACCTTTTCCTTTCAGAGGCCCTCGAAGCTGCTACCGCATCACTATCCGTGGAGGCCCAGAAGCGTGCCGCAAAGGATGCCCAGAAGAAGACTGCAAAGGCTGAGGCCGCTGAAGCAAAGCATGCCGATCTGCTGGCCAAGAGCGTTGTCACGATCAAGCGCATCGAGCGAAACAAGAAGAAGTTTGTCACGGCTGTGATAGGTCTCGAGTCATTTGATCTGGAGCTAAAGAAGGTGAGCATGAAAACTACTAGCCCAGTCAAAACAACCCATACTCAACATCATCACAGGTCGCCAAGGATCTTGGCAAGAAGTTTGCTACAGGATCTTCGGTTACCAAGCTCCCTGGCGGAGGAGAAGAAATTGTTGTTCAGGGTGATGTTAGCGTTGAGTTGGAGGAATTCTTGTTGGAAAAGTACAAGCAGATACCAGAGGATCATATTGAACTTGTGGAGGACAAGAAGAAGAAGAAGGCTGCCTCATAGATTGAAACCGATACCAAAGGCATTTGTTATTAAAAAGCTCAGAGTATTCATTATAAACGCTCGCGTTTTTGTCTCCCATGACATATGCAGTCCCAAAAGAACATGCAAAAGTAAGCTAAATCCTTTCATGTGCACCGTGATTCGCCTCGTTCCTTAACGCCAATACCGCATGATTAAACAGCCAATAAATACTCAAGTCGGTTCATTTTGATCAAGACACGGTCTGTCCTCGTTTTCGCAAAACCCTTCCTGTTGCGGTTGATGTGCTGGTTTTCGTTGCTGTCTTGCGTGTCGTCCCTGTTGTAGTTCCCTTGCGGCTAGAGCTAACGGTTCCCTTCCTGGCTGCAGCACCCTTGGCTGCGGCGCCCTTTCTCACTATTGTCCCGGAGCTCGCCTCACTGGACTCGCTGTTGGCAATAGATCTACGTCCCGTTCGCGTGGCTGGTCGCGAAGGGGGACCTCGAGAAGCTGTACTTGTGGCTGGCCGCCTATTCTTCGTTGCGGCAGTGGTGCCAACCGAGGCTGAGCTTGTAGTTGAGCCCGTCGTCATTTTTCGTCCAACCCCAGCTCGTGTGGCCTTTGCCTTCTCCACCATGTTGGAGAGCATATTCGTAGCAGCAGCCGAACGCGAGGACGTAGTAGAGCTCTTCAATGGCGAAGCTGGTCGCGCAATGCTGGATTTGATAGGTGATACTGGTCGGTTTGTCATTCTCGAGTTAGACGAAGTTGGCGACAAAACTTGTGCGGGCCGAACATGAGATGCGTCTGCTGGTGCCCCTCGAGCCCTCTTCTTTGCGTTCTGATCATGATCAATCTCGTTCTCTTTATTTCCTGAGATGGCATCACTAGAAGTCTTGTTAAAATTATGAACGAATGAGGACTTAGTTGGCACCCACCTCATGCGCTTCTTGTTACGTGTAGGGGGTCTCAAAGAGTCTGTTGCAGGCTGTATTTGTTTTTGTGGGCTTGCTGCGCGCGTTGTTGTTGGTTTCGTAAGGGCCGCTGATCTTGCAGCTCGCTGTTGTTCCTGATCAAGGAATTTCTGCATCAAATCACCCATCTTGACCTGTCTCATTGACATGGGTACTCTGTTGAGTCGCATTTCGATACGGGAGCGCACGCTTGTTGCCATATAATTGTATTGGGCTCTTAATCGTCGAGCACGTTCGGTGACTATGATACAAGTCAGTCGTGCATGTTTACAATCCTTTGCAGCTTTTCATACTCTCGAGTTGCATGTTATCAATCATGGCTTGCTTTTGTTGCATCGTGATTGCACCAGGGGTTCGCTTCTTGATGGGACTTCGCGGACGCGCTGAAGGGCTCTCTGCTTGTCGAAGGACTATTTCTGTCATGTTTGTCTTTGTAGGAGATTCAGGGCGCTGATCCGAGGCTCTTGTCTTTGATCGTACAGGTGCCATTTTGTTTTTAAAGAGCGCTGTATTTGTTTAATGACGATAGCGAAGACGAGTTGAATGTCTGTGAAGTTGCAATTGTCTACCCCAGAGCGCGTTTGTTAGTGGAGCTCTTGGGGAAGTAAACAAAAGTGAGTTCATTAGGTAAGCGATCTAGCTTCCTGACGCAAGCATTTGGCGCGGTTGCTTAGGAGGTATAGTTACCCAATCATAGGCGCTAGTCTCCACCAGGAGCAGGTAACTCTACCTCTACACTAGAGCTGCCAGGCTGAACCGCCTTACGACACTGGGAGCTTCGCTCGCCTCTAACCTTTACACCTCCATCAAAGCTCAACATTAAACTGCTGCTCATCTTATCTTCCACCTTCATATCTTCCTCATACTCCCACACAACCAAGCTCGATATTTGCGCCAGAAACAACACCCATCATGGTTCTCGAGGCGGTTATGGTTGTCGTTGACAACAGCGAGAGCAGCAGAAATGGCGACTACCAACCTACCCGATTCGATTCGCAAGTAGACGCCGTCAACATCACTTTCCAGACCATCACACAAGGCAACCCCGAGTCCTCTGTAGGATTGATGAGCATGGGCGGCAAAGGACCAGAGGTTCTGGTGACCTTGACTACTGAGCAGGGCAAGATCCTCGAGGGCCTGCACCGAACCAAGAAGAAGATTGGTGGCTCTTCCCACTTGAAGACGGGTATTCAGGTTGCCACGGTACGCATACATTCAGTAGGGTTTGTGTTTGGACATATACTGACTCTATTCTAGCTTGCCTTGAAGCATCGCCAGAACCGATCTCAGCGTCAACGAATAATAGTGTTCATCTGCTCCCCCGTCGAGGAATCTGAGAAGGAGCTCACCATACTGGCTAAGAAGATGAAGAAGGCCAACATTTCGGTTGACTTTGTTCTTTTTGGCGACCTCGATGACGACACCACCAAGAACAAGCTTCAACTCTTTATCGATAATGTCAAGACCAACGAAGGCTGCCACCTGGTGGTTATCCCTCCCAGCAGCAAGCTCCTCAGCGACCAACTGATTTCGACCCCGATTCTTCTCGGCGAGAATGCTGGCGGATCCAGTGGAGCCGGAGGTGCAGGCGGCAGCAATGAGGAATTCGAGTTTGGATTCGACCCCGCAATGGAGCCTGAGCTTGCTCTTGCTTTGCGCATGAGTATGGAAGAAGAGAAGGCCCGACAGGAAAAGGCTGCACGCGAAGAGGAAGAGGCCGCGAAGAAGGCTTCGCTGGGCGATGTCAAGGAGGAAGACGAGGGCCAGGCAGGTGGATCGAGCAGCAAGGACCAAGATAAGGGTGACAAGAGAGGCGATGGAGACAAGATGGACACTTCATAGTAGAGGGTGGACCAGCTTTGTCAACATTGCAGTAACTGTACAATAGACACAGGCTAAATGGGGGTTTAGGGGGTTTAGACGACAAGATCAAAGCCATTACGATTATCTTCCAATACTCCGTGAATCTATGAAATCACCCGTCTATCGGTTATTGATCTCCCTAATGTATGACAGCAATTTCCGGTCAAAGATATCGCATCGAACAGGCATCTCTAGAGAATAGAAAGGGTTCTTCATGACGTAGTCCGCGTAGAGGTCGTAGATCTTGCGAATGGTGACATCGACGTTTGCTTGTGTCGTGTCGGTGAAGAGGAGAAACTTTGTCCCCGTCATGGTGTTGAAACACTGCATACGGAAGTTTTCCGTCTCAAGCACTTCTAGGCCCGATGAAGGTTCCGGTCTGTTGCCTGGAGGCGTTGCGCCTGGTAGGTTCTTGACGGGGTTGAGGCGGGCGGTGATGGCATGAACACTGGTTGTTGATGTGAGCCCTGGTGTGCTTGTGCAGGGCTAGGGGTGAGTATAAAGAGAGTGACTTACCCATGGAATGTGCCAGCAAGCACTAGATAGTCGTTTGTGCTGATTTGTTGGAGGCCATCGTGGAAGTTTTTATTGTAGATTAAACCGCCAGCCTTGTTGATGATGATGAGAGCAAAGATGGTCCTGACTCTGGTTAGTAATCTACAGCTGGGTACCTTTTGAATGGATTATATGCTCTTACATGTTGTGTGGTTTGACTGATGGTTCATTAGAACTCCAGTGTAAGAGTGTACTTGGCCCCTGAGGCTCACCAGTCCATAGAGGATGTGAACTAGGGTGAGAGATGAGGGTGAGATGAGCCTGTCGATATGAAGAGTTAGCAGACGTTGTGAGAACTTTCAGGGAGATATACAGAGTAGAGATTGAAATTTGCTGAAATTTGTCAATTATAAGTGCTCTTTAGGCGTCTTTAGCACTCGTTGTTTATGAGCTCAAGGGTTGACAGATGGACGAGCTGCTGCTGCTGCATTCAGCCAGCGGCACCGCCACGACTCCATCACCGGCCTAAGCTAAGGTAAAGGTACCCCCAGCTGTAGCAGTGCCCCACTAATCAAGCTGGGGTACGTACATTGTCTTTCAGCCTCTCTCAAGTGCCGTCTTCTCGTCTCAACTTTCAACTTCTATCTATTTCCAACACTCAACTCTTCCAGACACCGACTCACTTCACCACCCGCGCATCGCATACAAAACCGCAGACACTACGCGATCAACCTTCAGCCCGCGACTTCAGCACACTTCATCATAAAAGCTCCCTTACGATGGAGGACCAACAACCCACAGTGCCTACCCAGCCCAAGAAGGCCAAGCACCCTCGAACCTCGCGACCCAAGCCCGCAGCACCCGGTAACGAGGAAGCATCTGCGGTTCTTAACCTCGGAGAGTTCCAAGATGTCGATACCCTGACGCTCTCTGAAGCCGCGCTGGTTCTAAACGCCCTTCATGCCAAGCGAAAGAACGATCGCAGGAATATAAACAACACCGAGTAAATAACCAACATGGCTCCTGGATCGCGAGTAGAAATACTGACGGTGGATGTGATTGACAGGATGTTGAACTCGACGCTCACCTACCTGGATAACTTTGCGCGATTCACGCAAAAGGAGAATGTAGAAGCTGTCGAGCGTCTTCTCAGCGCACACAAGAATCTCGCCAAGTTTGAACGTGCACAGCTGGGTATGATGGTTGCAACACGTGCTTTGACTTGGCCCAGAATACTAAACCTTGCTCTCTCTAGGTTCCCTGTGCTGCGAAGGATACGACGAGGCCAAGACGCTTATCCCTTCGCTCGCAGACAAGATCTCGGACCAGGACCTCCAGGACCTCCTCGATGAAATCTCCAAGCTTCAGACCAGGTGAAGCTCTAAACATTTCCCAATAACTGGCGTGGTTTTACAGATTGGTTTTGCTTCTGGATGGTTTATGTGTAGGGCTGTCAAATTTTTAAAAAAGAGAGGCTCTCGGGCAGCACGACTTTTGCATTTGAGGCGCATAGCGGGAAAAAGGGCACCGCATATTGTATTAGGGGAACAGATGATGATTACTTTTGCGAACCCCAAGGCATGGCTTTTGAGGCAGCTTACGCTGTACCTGGACATGGTTCCGGGCAGTCCTTGTTCTTCTTGTAATATCAATCTTTTACGGCAAACGAAAAACTCAAAGATTGATTTTCTCAGCCAAGGTTTAATAGCGTTGCGGATAGTGCTATTTGACGAATCATTTGACGTCTTCGCCTCCTGGAATCTTAAGGTGAAACAACCTTGCAACTTACATTCGATGACTTGCATAACGATATGGTCAACATGGTTGGCTTAGGGAGGGATATAGCCTACAAGCCCAAATGTCCTGATAACTCTGTAGCGGAACATTATGTTCTGGACTTCAAGAGGCTATTTGGAATTCATTGCCATAAAGCTTGTTCAAGTATGCCTTAATACAATCTGCCCCTTCAAGACTTACAAGACTCAACAACCAGGAACTGCTATAACATACCACTGCCTAAACCAGAACCGTATCAATCGACTTAATAAAGTCACTCGCATAACGATCCTGCTCAGCAACACGTCTCGAAAAAGCATCTCCCGTCTTGATCACAAACTCTGGAATCTCAACGTTACCCTTCTTCCACACGTACCCCTTACTGCCATTGGCAGTCCTGTCAAAATCACGCAGCGCCCTGGGTCTGTATCCGGCGACCTTGTTCATGCGGTACTTTACACACGGATGTATCATCTCATACGTGCTACCAAGCTCGCGCCCCTTGTTGTCTTTGCCGTACGTCCCGGGCGCTCTGTCCACAGAGCCACCGGCAATCATGGCGCCTGTGAAGCTGTCGACGATGGGGCCCGTTGCCCAGCCGCTGAGGGTCTCTTCTGGGATCTTTCGCACGTCTACCTTTATGATGCCTGTTCGGTCTAGGTGGGCGGCGATTCGGCTGCTGAGCGGACCCGGACCGTAGTTCTTTTCTTCACCATTTTGGATGTCGGTTAGCAAGGGCTTGAGGAGGTTGTAGCGATCTTCAACGGCCGATTTGCCCAGATCGCCCAAGCTGCCATCTTCGACGAATTGCAGATAGGGGGCTACTTGCTCACACATCCAGGCAAAGGAGATGAGTGCGATTTCTGCCCCTGTTAGTATACGTTTAAGTTATCAACTTTATTGTGAACTTACGCTCAAAATCGCCTTTCTTGTCCGTGAAAAGGTCATCGTTTCCACCTCCAATATTGATGTGCACACCAGGAAACCAGACCTGCAACAGCTCTGACTTGTTATCACGCAAATGCTGATACATCTCTCCATCGACAACAGCACCCCATGCATCTTGCAGCTGCTTCTTGCTAGCATTGGGGTTCTTTTGCACCTTCTCCCAGTCTGACCAAAGCTGCCCGATGTCCTTTGCAGGCTTTGGAGGGCTTTGGTCATCCTTGGTTGGAGAATGCCATAGGCTAGGCGAAAAGGGAGCCCGATGTTCATCAAGTGCCAGGGCATGGAAGGCGTGTTGAATGTCTGAATCACGGTCAGTTCTGAACATGTAGAATTTCCGATTGCTTCACTTACAGGGACTGAGATGAATGTTGTGGAAGCCAGGATCAGTAATTCCAACAGCCTTTTCAAGAAACTTGAGGTTGAAGCGTGTCCAAGGCAAATCCGGAATTCCCAAGCTGCCGACGGTATCAAATACACCGACAACCTTGACAATCCTCGAAGACTCAGGGGCGTCGTGATGAGGAGGACTCTCCCATTGAGACAAGCTCTGAGATCCTCCGTTGGCTTGCTTCTTCAGCGATACACCATTGACCCATTCCAGATACGCCTGTGACTTGCGGAAATGGAAACCATCTGGGTTTTTCTGGTATAGGGCGTAGAGGTCTGGGAAATCTTGCAGGTCTCTCGGGCAAACAACACCAATGTCAGTGACGAGACCTGCCACCGCACGAGCTGTGTAAGCTCCACGCGAGAAGCCAAAACAAAATATCTCATCCCCAACATTGTAGTTGAGGACGATAAAGTTGTAAGCCTCAATGACATTTCCTACAAAACCAATACCTGTCCCTCCCTGTCGGTTCTGCTCTGCCTGTCCTAAGTCTCCAGTACCAATACCGGCATCATAATAGACCACTTGCTGCCAGACTTTGCCGTCCTTGTCCTTGCCGCTGCGGGCAATGGAGCGGGCAAGTCTTGTCACATTTGATGGGACGTTCTTAAGACCAGACACGGAGGACTGCCAAGTACCATCACAGCAGATGACGATGCGCTTCGGGGCAGCGTGGGCGTCTTCTTTAGCTTCGTGATGTGACCCGTCCTCCAGTGGGAGGAAACTGGAGGTGAATTGTGGTTGAGAAGGCATGGTGATGATCAATCTGAACAAAATATAGTGTGATGGCTCTCTGGTATGAAGACTCAAACCATTGCAACCAGATTGATGCTTCTTCGAGGGGCTTTTATAACCATTTACTCAGGGCCTTGTTTGGTATCCGTCAGATTCTCCTCCCTGCCGTCGCTCAACCTTGCTGAAGCCACAATGCTGTTGTGTCTTGGTCGGCAGTCCCAGATAGGCTCGATGGACAATGGCCCCTCATCTTGGCAGAACATTGTGCTAGATTGAAGTGTCGTGATAGGTCCATCTCGAGAACGAGGCAGTCGCAGTGAAACCACATAACGAAGCGAGAGGTTGCGTAAACTGTCAAACGTCAGCACAAATTGGTCGAGCCGCCTACCTTGCGGGGCATTGGCGAACAAGATACCCGATGCAGATGTGCAAAGAGGGCTGTACTGAATCCTCGGCATATAGTAAGCTCGAATCGAATGGTTACCATCTTCTAGCTCGAGTACATAAGGTAGTTAGCTCTCCACCACCATAAGCAAACAGTTACAGCAAGTGATACGTCAGAAGCGGGCCGTGAACGGGAAGATTGGATTGCCGATTGCTTCTTCTTTGTTGATCCAATAAGAAAAGCTACATGTCATTGGAATGATGAGAGAGGCTTTTGCAGGGCTGATCTGCACGCCACTTTCGGAGTGTTTCAACTTAGTATTCGAGTTCCAAGTAGCAAACCATATCGTACAAAAAAGGGAGGGAGAAGTGAAACTATTCTCCGCACCGACGCCAGCAAATGCTTGTCCGCAATTGACCTTGTGCATAATAAACCACATCTGATGATTCTGATCCTCTCAAACTTTCTTTGTAAAGTCCCTTACCCTTGACGCTCACCTTCTCCCATGGCTCGGTATTGGTTCCAATGGTTAACAAATTGCCTCTGTTGACGATCTTCCAAGGACGCGTTGAGATTGGCCCGAGGATCTACGGAGCTCCCAGTCGCGGTAGGATACCCCGTTGGAGTGGCACCCACATGACCTGTTTTGTGAGACTCTGGGCGCACTCTGGTGTCGTTGAATGTGACAGCAGGAAGCTCAACTGGGGCAGTACTGGTGCCGTCCATCTCAAAAGTGCCACTGGGGGGCCGGAGGGGGTCGTCTACTCTGTCGGCACGGCCTGCAGAGTAGTTTTAGTATTCGTTTCGGTATAGGATCGACGACATCCGATGATGAGTCCGACGATGTATCTAATAACGTACCTCCAAAAGGCGCAAAAGGGTCATGGCTTCGTTGAGTGGTGTTGCGTGACAGCATCTTACTAACATAGCCCTTCTCATCGCTATTTTCTTCGAAATGATAGGGCATATCACCGGGATAAAACTGCTCCTTGTTTTGTTTTCGGCGACGCAGAATGAATACTGCGAGGACTACAAGAGCCAGAGCAGCGATACCACCAACCACTCCTCCAACAATCACACCAATCGAAGCCGATCCGTTGTTGCTGTCATCTGGAGAAGGGCTCGAGGTGCTTGTCTGGACAGGAGGTTCGATTGCGGTGCTTCCAAACGAGGCAGATGGGAATGGGAATTCGGTATCGACCCAATCAGTCGATATAATGCTGGTCATGGTCGTTGGCGTAGGAAGCTTGTCGGTGATAATAAGGGTACTTTTGATAACCGTGACTCGCTCAGGGTTAGGGATCGTGCGGGTAATGCCCGAGTCGGTCATGGTTCTTGAAGGTGCTGTATGTCTCTCGACCGGTAGAGTTTCCTCTTCGTCCTCGTCCATGGTGGCAGTAGCGGTGGTCCTCCTTCGAGACGCAAGTGTGGTCTCGGTGGTCATACTTTCAGAAGCCATACTCTCAGTGGCCGTACCTTCGACGTCGAGGGGCATGCTGTCGGTGGCAGTGCTCTCAGTTGAAGATATATCCTCAGTTTGGAACCAATCGGACGGGATCAAGCTAGAGTCGATAAATACCGAGGGCGTGTCGCGACAGCCACGAGGCCTGATGCATGGATTGTGACTACAGCAGCCGGCGAATTCGAAATCCCAGTGACTACATGTGTAGTAATCCTCGTCAGCCTCGCATATTTTGCTGAAGCGATCTTGGAGATGCTTGGCCATAGCAGCAAACACAAGAGAGAGAAGCAGAGCAGAGCAGAGCAGGGTACACAAACGGTTAGATAGACAAAGAGCTAAGAAGTTCAGGCGCAGTAGCCAGAAACCGATATGTTTGTTTGCTTGCTGGGATTGCTGGCTAAAGCTGTTCAAGTCAGTTTTGTATTGGCCATAGGCGAGCGAGAGGTTGCTTGATATACCCTTCGCAGCTACTGTGAATATGAGGCGAAATTCACGAGCAGGTGAGAGAGTGCTGTTTCCCTCTTGTGAAGGCAGACGATATTGCTTCTGACTTGGGTATGAGGGCAAAGGTCAAACGCGAGAAGAGAGAAGAGAGAGGGGAAAAGAGAAAAGATGATGATGACTATGAATGAAGTTTGTGACGGGGCGTGCGTTTGTGTTTGTGCAGGTGACGCCAAAAGGACAACGATAGGGAAGTTTGCCAGTTGCCAGCTGCCACTGCCAGCACCTCCGCTGTCGGCCAAACTTGCCTTAGCACTACGGAAGCTTCAAGTAACGGCCGATAAACAAAATATGAGCGAGAATAAGGTAAAGTCCTACCTCGCTTTACTCATAAGCCGAGCTCCGAGCTACCATTTCTTATTGTTAACGAAGAATTCGTGGAACAGGTTGGTCACATAATCGCCAGATTTGTAACAGATGGACGCAAAAAAATAGACTATATGGAATAATTAAATTGTTCGGTACCTATTGTAGAAGGTTATTGTTTTCTCTTACAGTGCCTGCAGATGTCATGGCAGCTTCAGAAAGCTAGACCTGTCTCTATCAATTACAACTCCCCTCAACTCTCTAGAACTCATGTTCCATCTCTATAATCTTCTCTCGCATCAATGGTAACATGAAACGGTTGAAAGCTGTAACACATTAAAATGCCACCGCAAGACAAAGTTACACATCAACTTCACAATATGACACCATGTGCGCCAAGCGTCTCCTTGAACTCGCGTTTGTGTTCCCTCAACAAGACACGAATGACGAACAGCCACAAAGAAATATTAAAGATTCGAATCATATAGCAGAAGTATAAAGAGGAAGAAAAGAGCTTGGTATTGCATACTAATTCTCTAGGACACGAGTTAACAACACTGCAAATCATCACTTATGTGCCCCTGAGATTAGCCAAGGTTCAAGTGGTTTTGTTAAAAACTTCAACCGAACACAGAAACAGTGACAGGAAAACATTTCACTGCCCCGTGTGACTCTGACGATGCGAAACTGTAACCCCTGAGTGTGGCATGTATCACTGCGACGCCCAGGGATTGCAGTTGAACTTTTTGCCCATATGTTAGGCAACTAAAATCATAACGTCGTCTTCTTAATCCTCCTTCATCCAGCTTGTCAAGAACATAACGCTAACAGAGATAGACAAGTAAGGAGCATACCATAGTTCGTGATATTATTGTCAAAAACACCCTAGTTTTATACGCCTGATATATGATAAATAGAACATTCCCAACTCTATCCATACCCCCTCATCAAGCACCAAACTTTCTTCCTTCTCCTCTACAATTTCTCCAGCAAAAGCTTGCTACCAGTATTGCCCACAGGCTTGTCGCCCTTCTTCTTCCCCTTCTTAGCTCCCTTAGGCGCAGCCTCCTGAGCCTCTCGCGACGCCTTCTGCTCAGCTGTCTCCTCCGTAGCGGCCTTCTCCAATGCCTTCTTGTTCTTCTTCAGCGTCTTCTTGAGCGCATCCGCGTCGCTGAAGTCGCCGGCCTCAAGGAGACCCACAACAACAAATGAGCTGGGGCTTGTTGCCCAGTCCATGATGTGCTCCTTAATGACGGGGTAAAGAACGTTTGAGAACTCCAGGGGAGGGTCAACGGGGATGATCTTGCCAGCCTCCTTATCGTACTTGCCGCCTTGAATGAGCGACTTGAGCATACGGCCACCGTGAGGTGTCCGTGAAATGTGAACTTGGGGCTGCAGATCATCCTCCGATGGCTCTTGGCTGGGGTCACCGCTAGCTGATTGAGCAATGGCCTCTAGAGCCTGCTGCTTGTCGCCGACTCCGGAAAGGAGAACATCTGTGATGAATTGGCAGCCAAAGGCAGTCGCAGTAAGCTCCGAAGGTGCCTCTGCAATGGCGGAGATAAGCTGAGGAGACACAGAGACGATAAGTTCGTTGCGTCGAATATCCTCATCCTTCTTACTTGTCGTCTTGCGGATCTCGTGGACCTCCTTGAGGAGCTCAACGTCGAATGACTGACTAGCAGGGAAAAGAGACTTTGCCAATCCCTCGAAAAGATACAGAATTGTTGTTCTGGCAAAGGGGTTGTTGGCCGTGGCGACGACGTTCTGGGCAATATTCTCGCCTTCACCGAGGAGCTCGGGGAAGATGGTCTTTGCAGTCAACTTGGTGTCGTCGACGACATCGTAGGCTGTAAGGAGGATGAGGTGGGCCCATATATCGCCAGACATGAGAAGGTAGGTGTCTTTGTAAGTCTTGAGGATCTGCTTTCGGTCTTTTGAGGAGCCGTGGGCGAGAAGCAAGCATGTGAGTTTGGCACCGTTGCGAGTGAAAGCCATGTTCTTGAGCAAGTCTCCACTCTCATCACCCTTGATCATCTCGACAAACTCGGTGAACTCTTCGGTGCCGGTCTGGGTGTTGGAAAAGTACTGGAACATGGCGTCGTGGAGCATGGTGAAGCCAGTCATCTTCTTGTTAACAAGAGAGTTGATCATCTCAACCAGACTCTTCATAATGGGACCTCGCTTGCTGGGCTCAGCCTCAAAAATGCTCTTGAGATCGGCCGTAGGCTTCGTATCCTTGGTGAGCTCGCGCAGGGAAAACTCAGGGCCATACCACTCGCGGAGCAGAATGGCCTTTTGCTCCTTTGTCGCGACGCCTCGGTAGATATCGTCAAGAATCCATGATGCTTCGGGGTGGTTGATCATCTTTCGGACGCGGCCGTAAAACTCAGGAATGATGATATCTCGAATCTCCTCGTCGTTCTGGACCAGAAGCTTTCCAATCAGGAACTTGGCGTATCGGCTCTCAGCAAGCTGAGCATATGTGCCCTTCAACTCACGGGCAATCTGCTTTCTTTGGTCGGGTGTGGCGTACTTGATGGCGGTTTGTACAGCTCGCACGGCATCGTGCTTGAGGACAAAGTCCTTGATGCGACCGGTGATGATGGTGAATAACTCGTCGACCAATGTCTGTCGCTCCTCCTTGGGCACGTGGGACTTTCGTCGCAGTCGCTCCCACAGCTTCTTTGTGCGTTGGACTTCATCAGCAAGAGGCTTTGCGGCCTTGCGCTCTTGAGCAAGCTGCTTCTGCTTGGCATGGGATTCGCGCGAAGTTTGACCTGAAGACGGTTAGCATTGTTCGAGCGCATAGTTGACAACATGGTAAGAAAACAAACATACCTCGCTCAAAGGTCTTTCCATTTGAAGCACCATTGGAAGACTTCTTGGAAGTCTCCTCGCTCAGATCGGCACCGCCATCTTCAGAGTCGTCTGAAACATCCGAATCGTCTTCTGGCTCTTCAACGGGTTGTTTTCGAACCTTGGTCTCGTCAAGTCGAGCCTTCTTAGCCTTCGAATCGGTCTTGACCTTGCCGCCAGGGGCGGACTTTCGCTTGTTGCCAACAGCCGCGGTTTTGGTAGCCATTGTATAGAACTTTGGTCGGGGATCGTGGATGCAGAGTCGCAGTTCGGACTTCGCAACTTTTTTTTCTGGCGATAAGATGGACCTGCCGCCGCTTCTAACTGATAAGAGAAGACCCACCTTTCTGAGCAGGGGTCAAAGATGTCACGTGCACTCTGTATGATTTCAAAGACCATTCAAAAGTTACAAGATGGGCTTTCTATTATAATTCTGCCTCGATAAACTAAGTGGTACTTAAAGATTTTTAATGCTCGGTGAGAAACATGAGCTCTTTAATGAGAAGCTTGCATTGATGGCAGGGACCTAAGGTTCTTTTTGAAATACATCTATATGATATGCTTCTTACTTTTGCACGCAAGAAAAACAAGCAAACTTATATGAAACTTAACGAATCAAACCCAGGCCTATCATATCTTTTAGTTTAAAAAAAAAGAATAAGTAGGTTAATATCGTCGAGGTAGGTCTTAACTGAAGTCAAATCGTCGCTCAATGTTAATGGAAACTGCCGGGCGGTCAGCGAGTCGCTAATCCTGTTACGTCCACCCCGCGGCCTTGAAACCTCCCCACTCTCATGATAACTCCCGTCATATTCAGAGCCTCTATCAGAAGCAACATTTTACAATTTAAAAGCTCTTGGTGAGAAATCGTCAAGATGGGACGAGAAGATCAAGTTGAAGAGCGGGAGGTGCTCGAGTCTATTTTCCCAGACGAACTCACAGGTATACACTTGCCGGTTGAAAAGACATCTTATTCTTTCCTGTGTCTAATCAATTTCTTGTAGATATCTCTGAAACCGAGTTTAGAGTATCAGTCGCACTAGACATCCCTGATGAAGAAGACGAAGAACCTCCTACTATGCTTCTCCAAGTGAGGTATCCAGAAGACTACCCCGAAAAGCCTCCCCACCTCGACATCCTCGCTCCTCCTAATGCCGACCCCCACGAACACTTCAACGTTGCCGATGATCGCGATCAGCTCCTCGCCAGCCTCGACGAGACCATCCAAGAAAACCTCGGTATGGCCATGGTATTCACGATAGTTTCTACACTCAAGGAGAACGCCGAGCAGCTCGTACAGGACCGCAAGGACGCCATCAAAAAGGTCCACGAGGAAGCCCTCCTCGCCGCCGAGGCCGAGGAGAACAAAAAGTTCCATGGCACCGCTGTGACTCCAGAGACTTTCCTTAAGTGGCGCGAGGGCTTCCTGAAGGAGATGGAGGAGAAGAGGCAGCAGGAGGAGGATGAACGGCTCGCGGAGCTCAAGAAGGCAAAGGTCAAGGAACCCGCTCGTTTGACGGGCAAGCAGCTCTGGGAGAGAGGTCTTGCTGGTAAGGGCGATGAGGAGGAAGATGACGTGTCCATCGAGGCACTTGAGAAGCTCAAGGTTGAGGCCGCATAAAGAGACGTGTAGCAAAGGCGCATTGCTTGGAGTTTGGGCTTGAATACAATGAAAAGGCAGGCAGCCTGCTACAAGATGAGACGATGGAAGATTACACAGACAAAGAGAAGCAGCAGATGTTGGCTCTGATGGGCCAAGAGCTGACATGATAGTTTCATATATCATGGGTTCTAATATAGAGTTCGGGTATAAACCCATCCAGCTTCAACCATATACCAGTAGTAACAAGACTTCCTCTAGAAATGCCCATTTTTCTTCCCAAACGCCAAACCAAATGCCCTTTTTATTCATTCCATCTAAATTGCCCATCAACCTTGCATTTCAGCATCTTCTGCGCCATCGCTGGCATCTTCCCAGTCATCCTCTTCGCCGTCAACAGGTTCACCCAGCTCCTGGTTGATATTTGACAGCAACTCCTTAGCATGCTCACCCAATCGCTCGTCCTCGTAATCCTGCTGCTCGTACAGCTTCAAGCACTGCATAAGCCACTGCTGCGATGACTTCCACAAGCCCTTCCATTCTTCGCTAACAGTGGCGCCTTCGTTCCATGGTTTGGCGGCTTTGGTCTTGAGCTTCTCACCGGTGATGTAGAGACACCAACCACCGAGGTACCAGGCTTCAACACTTGTGTCGTCATCTGTAGCAAGGCGCTCCAGAACGCTCAAAGCCTCGTCTTCCAGCTCAGCCTCCATCAGCAAGCGGGCGAGGGCGATCCTGGTGGGGAACTCGGGAACGTCGGGGTGCTGAGGGGGGAGGTTCTGCCACAGCTCGAGACTCCTGCGCAGAGCCGTCTGGGCCTCGTTGGCGCGGTTCTGTGAGATTCGAACGTTGGCGACTGTTTGCCAGGTCTCTGGGGCTGCGGGCGCAACGAGCATGGCCTCGGTAATTAGAGCCTCACAGCGCGACTCAGCATCGGGCTCCCATGAAAGGTCGGTCATGTACACCTCAGCGACAGCGCAGAGGACTCCGCCGAGTTTATTTTGCTTCTCCTGGATTGCGGCCTTTTGTTCGGGGGTGGGTTGTCGAAGCTCGTTCAGAACCGCAATCTGCTTTCGAAGCGCTGTCGCACCGCGCTCATACCACTGTACGCTGTCAAGACCACCCTCTTCACTGAGCTGGGCCAGAAGGAGGAACTTTTCAGGGCCACCGCCAATCTTTTCGTCTACGGTTCCATCTTCGTCAAGGAAGACGGCGCGCTCAAAAGCCGCTCGCGCTTCGTCAATGTCGCCAGACTCGATAAAGATTGTGCCGAGAAGGTTAGCGGCGCTGAGCTCAAAGTCGCCGCCCTGGCCGGTCGCATCGAGGGCCTGCTGGGCGAGTGTGGCGGCCTCATCTAGTCTTCCAACTTCAAGCTGAGTTTGCGCATCGACTATGAGTTTTGCGATGTCGGGATTCGACTTTTTGGTGTCGGGTCTTGAGGGCGCCATGATGTTGCACCAAGTTGTGAAGCGGGGAGCTTGATGAATGAGGTGGAATGGATCAAGCTGAGGCCTTGGTTATTCTGCAGTTGTAAGACCGAATTAATGCTTGTTAAGGGTGGTATGTAGTGAGATTCTAGGGGGTATAAGATTGACTTGAGAAACAATCGTTGTAAGGTAAAAAAGAGATATTGTGTAACTAATGGGTGGTCTAGCCTGTCAGAAGCTTGTTTGGTGTTGCAGAAACTGAAAAATTTGGGTTATCGATAACGGCCCATGAGCTGGCAATGGGTCCTCATGCTCTCATTTACTAGTACTTTTGGGGTAGATCAGGTTCCTGAGAAGCCAAGTCTGTAAATATTGAAACCTGCATAATATTCAGGGTCTTATGAGTAACGTTGAATTGGATCTTTAATAATGCAGCCGTCTCAATTCATGTCTTCAAACTTCCTGCCTCGCTGAGGGGCTTGGAGTTGACAAAATATTTCCTTGAGCTACCTTAGTAGTGAAACTTGGGGAAAGTGAACGACTCTTAAATTGTTCTAAATAGGTACTACCAGTCAAAAGCATTATAATAAGCAAATAATCGATTATCATGATCTCTGCAATCTGAATCACCCTCTAATACGCATAAAACTCTCTTCTTGATACAATATTTCCTGTCTTGGTATTTCTTTCTACCACATGCGGGGCATCCGCGGGGCAATGTGAAATATCACCAGCGAGGTAGACTTATTACAGCATTTGTCATCACAGTACGCCGTCGTTAGACTTGGACCTTTCTGCTACTCAATATCATTCTGTCAACATCGATATCAAGGCAAATAGCAAAACAAGCCATCATGTTCACCGGGATCGTAGAAGAAGTGGGAGGTCAGTGTCCCTATTATCAACCCGTTGAGCCACTCACTCACTCACATGCATCTCAGTTGTCTCCAACCTCAACACCAATGACTCTACCGGCGGCACATCTCTAACCATCTCCATCCCCTCGGGCTCAAAGCTTCTCTCTGACTGCCATGACGGCGACTCCATTTCCGTCAACGGCGTCTGTCTCACTGTCACATCCTTCACTCCCGAGTCCTTCACCATCGGCGTGGCTCCAGAGACCCTGCGCATCACCAACCTGGGTAGTCTCAAAGAGAACAGCAACGTCAACCTCGAGCGCGCCGTCCGTGCTGACACCCGCATGGGCGGCCACTTTGTCCAAGGCCACGTCGACACCACTGCCGAGATCCTGTCCGTTGAGCAGGATGGCAATGCCCTTACTTTCCGCTTCCGGCCTGCTCGCAAGGATATGCTGCGGTACATTGTGTACAAAGGCTACGTTGCCATTGACGGCACCAGCTTGACCATTACAAATGTCAATGACCAGGAGGGATGGTGGGAGGTGATGCTGATTGCCTACACCCAGGAGAGGGTCGTTGTGGCGCAGAAGAAGAAGGGTGACACCGTCAACGTTGAAGTTGACATGATGGCCAAGTATGCGGAAAAGTCTCTGGGTGCTGCTGTTGGTTCAGGACCTAGTGCGGGCACGTTTCCTTACATTGAGAAGATTGTCGAGAGGATTGTGGCACAAGGATTGGGGGCGAAGCCTGATGAGTCTTGAATAATTTAATCAATAATGGTTTGGGTATCATTCTTCATCCCATATAACATCGATGCTCAACATTGCGATACGCTTATTCAAATAAGAGGAATACCAAAGTATTAGTGTCTTCGTGGCGCCACCCTCTTCATCCTGAAACCCTTGATCCTTGGGTATTCAAAGTATTCATTCAATTTCCCTCACCATAGAGAGACCCTGCTCTCTCGCTTTCTCATGCGTATGACATGTACGCCCATTATGCATCACCCCAGACTTCTGCAATCTTGAGGCTCAAGGGCTTGGTAAATTTCTTCCGCCCGACTAAGTGGCTCATCTGGCTGGACACCAACTCGCGTTTTCGTTTCAAGCCCTGGGCACCAGTTCCGCACGCCTCAAAAGCTTTTACAAAATCATACGGCGTCTTCCAGCGCTTTTGAATCTCAAGCGCACGCTCTCCAGTAACGCCCTTGATAGTCATGAGCATCTTGAGGAATACATCTCGCAATGTGATAGATTCCGACTTGGATGCAAGCGATGAGAAGGCTGGATAAGTGATGTACCACCCGGGTGATACGGATTCTCTGAGTTGCTTGAGCAGAGGAAGGTAGTTTTGAGATGTGAGGACCCTGGTAGGAATTACGTTCAAAGGTTTGCTCTCGTATGTCCGCTTCAGCATGGCCGTCATCCGGGCGAGGTATCTGATTGTATCGTCCATCTTGGCCGTCCTCTTGACAAAGTAGCCATTGACCACTTGCGTAGAGGCAATGGCCGACCGGACTGCATCACCATACCTAGATAGCATGTCTGGATCCAGGGAGATCTCCTCGATGATGTAAATCACTTTCTTTACACCCGATCGTTGCAAGCGAAACTTTTGCTCGTGAAACCTGCCATCCTTGATACTTCCGATCAAGTCATCCAGGCGTTTTCTTTCAATAATCCAGTCCAGTACAACCTCATCGCCCTCAGCACCTTGTACTGAAAGCAGGTTTGGGTCATGGCATTTTGCAATCCATTGGGCATCGCCGAGTTCCATGCTGCGCATAATGGGTTTCGCCCCTTGCTTGGCGAGCTCTTCTTGTATATAGTCGCGATCGGTCTTTGCTCTGACTTCGCGGACATCCAGGAGCAGGTGGACAGTAAAAGATCCGGGCGGGAGTCGTATAGGGGTGAAGTTTGGTAGCGAAGTGTTGTCTGATACTGTTGGGCCGTCAGACACGACATTCTGGTATGCTGATGGGGCTGGCACGGATTCAGAAACTCCGACAGATGGTGATCTCGGTCTAGGAATGGCATCAGGTTGGAAGTTTGGGATAACAGATTGTGCTGAAGTCGGGTCCTTAACACCATTCTCAGCTTGCCATTGATCTGTTTCCTTGATACGCTTTGCAACTTCCCATCCTTCATCAGTCAAAGCGTATCTTCGTAACGGCCTTCCTCGCTCGTATACCAGCTCTTTCTGCAACAAAGTTTTCATCGAGTTCCAAGCGGTATAGAATTTGGTGGGGTCACTAGGCGCTGAGAAGGACGAGTCACAATAGGACTGTGCGGCTTCGATAAGTTCTGCCTTTGTCATTCCAACAGAAGCACCTTCGTCCATGGTTGAGAGGCCGACTACTAAGGCGAATGCTCCGGATCGAAAAGCAGGGACATAGGCCTTGGGCTTTCGCGTCTTTTTCGCAGGCTTTGAAGAGCCCTCACCGTTATCATCTCCAGCAGCTGGTGCCGCCTTACAGGACCTAGGATGCGGAGGCATAGGCAGGCTATTTTGTTCGCAGTGTTTCTTTAGTTGTTGTTCGAGGCGTTCGCATAGTTTGGGGCCAAATCCTTTGAGCTGCTGCAACTGTGCAGGATGTTCAAATGTGATTGGGCATGCTTTCAGCGAGTTATATGCTTGTCTGTAAGTAGTAACACCCTTGGAATTCCGCTCACGAGCCAGGTCGAGCCACTCTTTTACCCAAGCCAGCAACTGGGGGTTGGCAGAGTCGGCATCGTCCATGTCGTCACTCTGGGTTGCACAACACTGACAGCGTAAGCGTGGTTGTTGACCTGGTAGAGGCTCCGAGTACTGATTCGCTGCAGACGTTGAGAAGCGTATTGATCAGATTGAAATCGTCGAGGCCTGGGCTTGTAGTCCTGTAGCATCAAGTGAGACGCGACGGGAGGTTCGCGTTGTGAAGACAGGGGGAAGGATTTGACACGAAAACACGTGCCATCCATATTTAATGGGAGATGGTCTGGTCTAAGCTCAGAGGGCTGTTGGCCGTTGCTAGCGGCTGACGTGAGGCCCTGCACCGCCGATTGCTGGCGGGTAAGGCGCTGCTGTATGAAATTGGCCCAATGAAAGCAGCTAGAGCTCCCACCTGCGCTACCATAGCTTGAAGCGGGGCATTGGAATTGATTAGTGTGAGTGCTGTATCTGTTTATAGCGCCTCGCCTCTAAAGTGCAGCCCGTATTTATTATTGAGGCGGTATAAAGAGGTATTCTCACCGTCAAAACAAAGTACTGTGCCCCTATGGAGCTCCCCACTTCGCATGAACATGCAGTGGCTGACTTTAGTAGTTAGACCCCCTGTAGTAAGCGCTGTTGGTGGCTCTGGTGCCCCTCCACTGGATCCTGTCGGGCCCTGTGCTGCTGCTGCTGTCCAGTCCCCACGGAAAGTCCCCCGCCTCGTCACTGTGGAGGCCTCGATTGTTTCAAAAAGGAATCTCGAGCTCCATCTTTCTCTCTCGTTCTTCTCCAGTCTGCTCTTCATCTCATATATGCTACTTTGTTGATTGCTTTTGTTCGGAAAAAATCTACGTAGAATGTCTGACGATCAGATCCTCGCCGCTTCGGCAAAGCACCCTATTGTGCCCAAACATGTCTACAACTATGGCACTGCGGGGTTCCGTATGAAGGCAGACCTTCTTGATGGCGTCTCGTTCCGTGTCGGTCTCCTCGCTGGCCTGCGCAGCCGTAAGCTCAATGGCCAGGCTATTGGTGTCATGGTCACCGCCAGCCATAACCCAGCTGTCGACAACGGCGTCAAGATCGTCGACCCCATGGGTGAGATGCTTGAGCAAGAATGGGAGGCATATGCTACTCGTCTCGTCAACTCACCTTCCGACCAAGAGCTCCTCGATAACTACAAGTCTCTTGCTACTCAGCTCAAGATTGACCTCTCTGCTCCTGGCCGTGTCGTTTATGGTCGCGATACTCGTCCCTCGGGTCACTCTCTTGTCGCTGCTCTCGCCGATGCGTTCGAGGCTACAAACACCGAGTACACCGACTACAAGATCCTCACCACTCCCCAGCTTCACTATCTGACCCGTTGTGTCAACACCGAGGGTACCCCCAAGGCCTACGGCAAGGTCAGCGAGCTCGGATACTACGAGAAGATGTCTGAGGCTTTCACCCGTGCTCTTCGGGGCCGAAAGCCCCAGGGCCAGCTCATCGTCGATTGCGCCAACGGTGTCGGAGGTCCCAAGCTCTCTGAGCTGCTCAAGGTCATCCCCCAAGGCACTATCGACATCAAGGTCGTCAACGACGATGTTCTCCGCCCTGAGGTTCTCAACCTCGATGTAAGTCCAATCCAAAGCTGACAACCCAATTGCAGCCACTGACCTTGTTCTTCTAGTCCGGAGCCGACTTTGTTAAGACCAAGCAGCGAGCCCCTCCCAGCCCCAAGCCTGTCCCCGGTGTCCGATGCTGCTCCCTCGATGGTGATGCCGACCGTCTGATTTACTACTGGATCGACCCCGATACCGGCTTCTTCATGCTCGACGGCGACCGCATTTCTTCTCTCAATGCCTCCTTCATCGGCGACCTCGTTCGCTCTGCTGGCCTTGCTGACGACCTCCGTATCGGAGTCGTCCAGACCGCCTATGCCAACGGCGCCAGCACCAATTATATCGAGAAGCACCTCCAGCTTCCCGTCGTCTGCACTCCTACCGGCGTGAAGCACTTGCACCACGTCGCTTGCCAGTTCGACGTCGGCGTTTACTTCGAGGCCAACGGCCACGGTACCGTCGTCTTCTCTCAGGATGCCATCCGTGCTTTCCGCGAGACAGAGCCCCAGTCTCCCGCCCAGAAGGATGCTCTCGACACCCTCGCCGCCGTCAGCGATCTCATCAACCAGACCGTTGGCGATGCCATTTCTGACATGCTTATGGTCGAGGTTATTCTCGCCCACAAGGGATGGACCCTGAAGGATTGGGCCATGACCTACACTGACCTTCCCAACCGCCTCGTCCGCGTCGAGGTCGGCAACAAGGACCTTTTCCAGACCACCGACGCCGAGCGCCGCCTCAGTCACCCTGCCGGTGCCCAGGATGAGATCGACCAGTGTGTTAGGAAGTACACCAACGCTCGCTCCTTTGCCCGCGCCAGTGGAACTGAGAATGCATGCCGTGTCTACGCCGAGGCTGCCACCCGCTCCGAGGCCGATGAGCTCGCCAATAAGGTTGCTCAGATCGTGAAGCAGTTTGGCTCCTAGAAATGTGGCATCGTTTTCTTTTCACGGTTGAACCGCAGCATGCTGCTTAGATGATAAACCAGAGAAACAAAAGGGGAGACAGGGACTTTTGGGGAAGCAAGTATCTGGAGGGGTAAAAGGAAACGAGAAATGTTTCCCAATAAAATAGGTTATCAAGCCCAGCTCAGGATTGGGCTTCGGGAAAAGTAATATGCTTAGCCCGACTTAACGATGAATGAAAATACCTTTATTTCGATTACTAAATCACGTCACGGTTCATAGTCATTTTTATCTCACTCGTTCAACCCATTCGGCTATCGAATAAGACACACCAAAAGTCATCACCAGGCTTACGGATGCGCCGTATTAAAGCAAAAGATTCTATTGACTAGGTAGCTCCGGAATGCTGTTCTTTATGGTATCACTCATAACGGGTCGTCCATTAGCCGCGCCCACCATCCCTCGCAGTCATGTTATTTTTCTTTTGGTGTTATCTAGCATGAAAATATGTTTACCCCGTATAAGATGCAAGAAGACGCCGTCCGCCTTGTACACAGCTCCCAAGATTCCACATGTATCTAATCCCCTGTCCGCTTGGTGTTTCCCTTGATTTTTTTTCGTGTCGTCATTAGCAACAAGTAAGCACGAGCTGAGCAAGCCCCTTAGGACATGCGGTATTCAAGCGCACCCTTGGAAGCACGGTTAGCATCCTGGGTTTCCAACTCGTAGGAGATCTTGATGTCAAGATCACGCCTGTTCTTCTGGTTGGGTCGGACATCAAGGTTAAGAGAGACCTGCTCGCCCTCCTGGACGGTGAGAACGTCCTCAAAGTAAAAGACAGTCTGCTTCCAGTGGGTGTATTTGGTGTGAGGGCCAGTTGAGAAGCGGATAGGCTTGTGGCAAGCAGTGAAATCAATGTCGAACCATGAGACAAGAGCATGGATGAAGTCGTCTCGCTTCACATTAAGCTTGAAGGGGGTCTGGAAGGCCAGGTCGGCTGTGGTGCAGGTGTAAAGGTCGAGGACAAGAACTGGAGCAGGATCGGTGACAGCCGCCTTAACCTCGACGGTATCGACGAGGGGTTCTGAGAGAGCGGTGGCCTTCAGGGGAGTGTAGTCGAAACCGTAAACATCGTTCCAGACTATGGAAGACGTTAGTAAGCGGACTTGAGGTCATGTCATTGGAATTACTCACATTCGATCTTGTCTTCCTTGTAGTCGCCATCCTCGATACCAGCAAAGAAAATGGTGGCCTTGTCGGGGAAAATGAGACCGTCCTTCTCGAGGTATGTGTCTCGGGCGTAGAGGACAGTGTCAAGCATAGACTCGTAGAGGAGGAAATATCCCATCCATTCAGAGATGATGATGTCGACTTTGGGGAAAGGCAGCTCAACCTCCTCCATCTTGCCCTGGAGAAGTGTGATCTTGTCGGAAAGGCCGTTGACCTTGACAATTTCACGGGCCTTGAAGATGATGGTGGACATGTCAACACCAATAACATGCTTGGCACCGGCCTTAGCGGCGAACCTGTAATAATTCGAGTTAATTCGAATTCAATCGATTTCTTCTAAACTTCTGCGGAGATAAAAGAGAGGATGTCGCGCTGCGATGTGGGATGTTGTTCCGCAATCGCGGGGCACGGCGAGGGGCAGATTTTGGTGGATTTCGTTTCGCACGTACATGGAGAGAATGGCAGTGCCGCAGCCAACATCGAGAACGACCTTGTCCTTGAAAATGTGCTTGTTTTGCATGATAGCGTTCATGTACGATCGTGTGCGAACCTCGTCTTTCTGCAGTCATGGCGATAACCTGGTCAGCGGATGCGCAACACAGCAGAGCACAGCGCAAGGGCTGCGGGGGAGAGGGAGCTCATACCAACATCTCCTCGTGGATGCCTTCGCAGCGCAATAATATGTTAGTAGGGGATCCTTGTAATAATTTCTTGTTGAAGAAGGCATTATGTATTCATACCATGGTGGTCGTAGCTATAATGCGAGATTCTGTTAGCATATAATACTTCTTTGCTAGGCGGACGTGCAAACTGACCTCTTGAAGTAGTGCTGCTCGCTATGCTCCATTGAGTTCATCTTCTGCTCTGCGATCTCAACGTCCATCTTGTCACCGCTCATTTTGAATGTTGATAGGGAATTGGCGATTTGAACGGGGAAAGATTCGATGTGTTTTTGGTGATGTAGATCTAAAAAGGAAAAGAAAAAGAAGTCGCCTAATGGAGAATACAAATTCGGCGGGCAAGACGGAAGGAACCACAGACGAATGCGATTTTGCTAGCTTGGGCAGAAAATAATTTATCGCCGTCACCGCCCGATTTTTTTTTAAAGAAGGCGGCCAAGGACCCTTTTTTCAGCACCAAGCGCCTTTTTAGTTAGCTTAATACGAGTAAGGGAAGTGTTCCTAGTAGAAAAGTGTTCCTAGTAGAAAAGTGTTCCTAGTAGAAGGGACCCATTTTTCAACAGAGCAAATACCTACTTGGTACTATAGATACACAGGGTGTTGACATGATGTTTTCGTGGCTGATAGTGTTAAGACCATGATATCCTTTCAACACGGGAAAATGGGGGCCTCGGTAGTAGGTAGTTAGGTAGTACACACCTAGTAACTACCTATAGAAGCACCTCCACTATTGTAGTGCGGCGCAAGTGCGGCCACTGGGAGAGATTGAATCTACTTGTTCGCGCCTTTGAACACATATCGACATATTTCTCTAAGCTAACGTGGCCGAGTGGTTTAAGGCGGT
>JAATHB010000213.1:0-32686 GCA_014822075.1 Fusarium buharicum | reverse complement strand
AGGGGGAGGAGAGAGAGGGGGAAAAGAAAAAGAAAAAAAAAAAAAAAAAAAAAAAAAAAAAAAAAAAAAAAAAAAAAAAAAAAAAAAAAAAATACTTATCAGCCATCAAGAGAAGACGCGTGATGTTTAGAGACAACTGTATGAAGTCTATCTGCTGATGTAAGAGGAGAACCAGAGAGTAGAGGGTAAGAAAAAGGAAGGCACAGAAGGAGAGAGCACGAGGATAGGAATGCGAACGTGAAATGTGAGGGCTGGAAATAATGACGCGATGTGACGCAAAGTCGTGGAAATTTTCCAAAATCAGAGCGTCAACTGCTCCTGAGTCGAGGATGAAGTTGAAGAAGAGATGGATTGTAGATGAACTGGGCAAGGAAGGTGTTTGAGGAGAAAAAAAGAAAAGTTGTGCGTGGAAAGAGGGGAAATAATAAACCCCCTGTGCTGTGACCTATTACTCGTACCTGTCCCACGATGGGAATGCACTGGAACAGTGTAAAGGTGATTCAATGGAATGGTTCTGTTAGGCTATAGGCTGGGGATTCACTGATGGTTTGGGGAGTATCGTATTCAATGGGAGAGCTCGTCAAAGATGGCGAATGAGGTTTGAGTGTCGAGGGGAATGAGGCTTTTTCTTGTCATTTGCTCGCTCTAAAGTGAAGGCAGTGGCTTGATGGATGGATTGAGGGCACTGGGGAATGTGAAGTGGTTGTGATAGTGACAGTGATGGAAGATCTGCTGTGGGAATGTGGAGAGTACGTCGGCACGTCACCGCCCAAACAAGAGAAATCTTGCAGGGGATGCAGTGCAGTATAAAACCGAGAAAAGCAAAAGCTCTTTTGGCTTCGTGCTTAACCAATGCGGACGTGAATACTGCCGCGGCACTAGGACAGGATCAAGAACAGACAGACCACTGACGAAGAAAAAAGAGGACCTCGAATTTACTCGAGATGAGCTCAGCTTTCCGTGAAATTGGAAGCAGAGAACCGAATCAAGGCAGGGCATCAAACAAATAGCCTACGTATTATGAAGGACTAAATGAAGGGATGTAGACCTATTCGTGGATCATTTGGACAAGAACATTGCTCGCAGCAGAATTATGTTCATTTCTTTTTTGACAAAGTCTAGATTCTGGGCAGTTCTCAAAGAAACACAATGTTGTTCAGTCGTGGCATTCCTTATTCGAATGCTTGGACTATTTTGTTGCACTTGGTCAGTGTCATTGCAAAGACAGCAAGAAGAACAAACCGGGAATATCCTCTCAATAAATCTCTTTTTATGTTCGACCTGGTCGTCATTTTTTGTCACCTTGGTTTTCTTAACCGACAATTTTGAGTGGAATTGGCGTTTTTCAACGTTGATATGTCACATCCACACTTCACACATCTTCTCTCCCTCAATATCCTATCAGCATCCGACAAAGAACCGCCTTAACTTAGTCAGAGCCTCCGACCGAGCTTTTGCAGAGCTGGGATCTCCAGGTGCTCGCTTCTGCTTGCTCTCCCTTTAACTTGAGCCAGGTTTGTAAGCAATTGTATCTTGATGCCCTGTTGATAGCCAGACTAGAAGCCATCGAGTTGAGGTGACCATTTTTAAACAAGATAAAAGGTTAAAAAATGTGCTATATTCCATATAAAGGAATCTAAAAGCAAAGATTAAGAAAGGCAGAAATGCGTCATGTTTCTCTAAAACTTGAGCAAATTTCGAGGCATAAGAAATCAAATAATGAATGGCAAACAAAAGACGCTGCGACGAACACCAACCCACATTTACTTACTCAATGTGTACACGGGCACTCAGACTATTGCCTTCGCATCACCCACACATTCAACACACTTCACACTCTGTTGACACAGCATCTTGCGTCTTGGTATGTCTATCACCTTTACTAACTTTTGTATTCTTTCCATTTGCTGAAATATTTGTATAGCATCATGCCTTCCGACTTCGTGCAGAAGTTCGACGGCGCAGCGTTCACCTTCAAGGCGGCGATGGAGGAAAAACCTGACTCGATTGACGCAGTGAACAATCCGCTAAAGCATCGTCTTCTTACAATTGTGATCGACAACTTCAATCAAGTCAAGGATCGCATGAACCCCGACCTTGCTGATCATCTCGCACATTTCGTCTGGGTATCCGTGGATCGTCAGACAGAGCTCAGCTTGTCGGATCCCGTGCAATGCGACATTTACACGCGTTTGCCGGTACGCGGCCTGTCACAGAACGTGGTCAGCTATAACCAGTGGTTCGCTCTGGCGTGTGAATTCGGCGTTGACCACAAGAATCTTGTCAAACATCGCAAGGAACTATCTCAGTATTGGGAGGTCGAGTTCCCATCCGACCGAACCTCCTATCCTGCAAAGACCTCAGAATTCCAGCTCAGCCATTTTTATGGAGAGCCCCAAGAGACACCCGTGAGTCCACCCTCGCAGCCATCGACTTCCCACAAGCAGTGGTTGACGCCCATCTCCGAGTTACTAGAGCCGCACGACGTCATGGACCTCCGGCCAAAAGCAAGAGCGTTGAACAGTCGACCTAAAAAAAGGTTGATATCCTTTGTGACTTGTGGCCTACTTGGATGTTGAAGCTAATTTCTGACAGGCTTCTCCCTCTAGACTGTCTAGCGAGACCGATTCCTCGACGACCGAGAAGTTCACCAGCCAAACCCAGCAACAAAGCCCATCTACAAACTCTACGTGTCTTTCCGAACCTTTGGAAGAACTTGGTTTAATGTCCAAGGAAGTTGGTACTCCCGAGCAATCCGTTGAAACCTCTGAGGCGGAACTAGCTTCTAGAAACAAGACGCTTGAGAGCCAGGTCTCCAGCTTCCAGAAAGACAATGAACGGCTTCAGCTACGAGTGGACCAACTCGAGTCGGACAAAGTTGACCTCGAGAAAATGATCGAAGGACTCGAAAGCGAGTTTAAGAAACGCTTCCAATCTATCACGAAGGAGGTCGATGAGCTACGCGATAGCTCGCAACTCCAAATCAGACGCGACAGCTCCAGATTCAAAGATATATCTGACATCCTGGGTGTGCTTTCGTAGAGATTGGCCGATCACGAGGAGAAATGCGACATGAACACCAAGGAGGACAGAGAATCGATCGACACGATTGCCAAAACGTGTAATGGCCTGATGCAAATAGCCACGCACCTGATCGAAACTCTGGAGATTTCTGATCACACTGCAGACGAGGATACCGAGCGCCCTGAGAAACGAAAAGATGATGGGGCTCAGCAAGGCCAGGATATCAGCAAGCGTCCTCGTCTAGGCGAACCAGAGACGTCGTGATTGAAGGTGCCTCGGTTGGGTTTCGTACTATTTGGGCTTCCATCGAAGAGTCTTTCTTGAAATTGTGCGACTTCTGGCGCTGGTTTAACGCCATGGGCATTCTGCATGGGGAAAGGGGGCATGATGGCCATACCTGAGGATAGTTGGTGAGCCTTATAATTAAATAAAGAAAATGTGTTACGAACAAAGTGATTCCACATATCGTAGAGGAACATGTTACGGTAGATGTAGGCTTGAGCTTGAGAAGGACAGCTCAATTTCGATCCTGCGGTATTGAACAGCCCAAGAGGTGCCTGCTGAGCCGCAGAAATAACACGTGACTGACACCACTTTTCCTGACAAACCATTGCCCTCGGAATACTGCCTTACATGACTTGCACTGAGTGAACTGGAACTGCAGAGGCTCGAAGATGAGGCTATTCACAGATTATATTTGTATGATAACTTATTATCTTCAGATCAGTTCTATATCTCAACCCACACTAAATTTTGATCCTGACATTGTAGAATGAAGCTCTAGATCCCCACATTTGTCTCTGATCATGGTGTTTACCCCTAGTCGTCTTTCGCAACGAGGATAGCAATAATCTCACCACCGGAGAATTGCTTAATGTCTCCAAAGATATCCTCAATCGGCGTTATATACGTCAATCCTGCGACCGCTTCGTTAGGCTTCTGTCCTCTAAAGAACAAGCTGACGATGCACCCCTTCTCATCAAATACCACACAGGCAGAGTCGCCAGGGCTAGAGAATGGTGTCACTTTCCCACTGGTGTCGGCATACAAGAAGCAATAATCTGTTGACACTGATCTTGAGCGGTAACCCTCTTCAATGAGCTGGACACACTTTACGTAACATCAGACTGGCTGTAAATCATCGTACGAACCGTTGTCAGAATTTGTCTCCGTACCGTCATAGACATTAGTTTAAGGATGCTCGAATTGATATTAACCGATGACATTCTTAGGAAATTGGAATCTTGTCTTCTCGTCTCTCTTTTCAGAGATAGATTCATGTCTTCTTGGTCAGTCATCTAACTATTACGTGATAAGAGGTCTTTGTCTTTGATGACAGTTTCGAACGAATTCATCTAGTGAGTCGGGCAATAAAGACCTCCCCGCAGATGAGTGAACGCGTAGGGAAGAGGGCCACGGTGAGCCAAGATGAGTGCAATGTTCTATCAACACTACTCTTAGAACTTCAGGTAGTGGAATTCCTGCTGGATGGTTTTCCGAGGAATCGAAAGGTATAAATTCTGGAAATCCGAATCAATATGGATACAGCCTTGAGACTTCTAGCCCTGAATTAAGCGTAAACTAAAACCTAGTTACTACGTTTCAATACTTCTAGGAGTTTTAAAATGGGCAGGCTGCCACAACAAGTTCGGGCAAGCCTCACCGGCAATAGTGGGTCGTGCCAAAAAGGCGCCTGCAATTCGACACAGATTGTGGAAGCAATCCGAAATCTTTTCGACCGCTACGTACCAGATATGGCCCAAGGGTTCAGGACGGTCCTGTACAACTGGGAAGTCTTACAGCGAACGAAAGATATCACTACCGAGTTGAGTGATGTGTCGTCGAAACTCAGGTCTTTTGTGGCTACTGCGCAAGCCCAGTTTGACTCGATCAATGACAGCTGCACAAAGCATGGTAGTTGCACGGGACCTGCAGTCTCATCCTTTCTGCAACAAGGTGAGAATTTTGAATCTCAGCATTTGAAAGAATAAACATTCTGACTTTTGTACAGTGAACAGCAGTATCGTTGCGACCAATTATCTTGGTACAGTTCGATTGCCCTCCGATTTATCTAGCAACCTCAATAACCTCCTTCAACGAAGAAAACAAGTTTCCGACCAGGCTGGGGATCTTCTCGACGATACCGCCATCGTGGCCTTGTTCAAGAACGGCAAAGTCAAAACAATGAAAGACCTTTTTCAGATTCTTCCCACGATGAAACGTGTCAAAGATCTATCAGACGATATCAAGACTCAGCTGGATCCATCCAAGCATATCTCGCCCAACAATCTAACTTTTGCTATCTCGACAGTTACAGAGCAAAGAAAGTTAGTCGACACGGATTTTACCAAGCTCAAGGAGGAGCTTGGTATCAATGAGAACGAAAACAATCGCGAGGTGATTGAAAAGCTATACACGATGCAAAAGTTGTTTTCGAAAAGTTTTGATGACAATTATTTGTCCGATTACATCCGTGCCCTCGGCTCCATCAAGGGGCAACTCGATTGGGTATCTGTGATGAACGCAAAGTTTGCTATAGAGCCTGATGTCATCAGTTACAAACGGTGGAGTAAGCTTCCCGCGATGGCCATGCCGTGATCGAGACAGACGGACAAGACATACAAGGATTCTGGATTCAAGGAGGTATTTTCATATCCTGAGTATTTTAAGTGTACGGTTGATGGCATGACTGCAAATTTCCCCAACCGCCAGATAGGTTATTTTTCGGGTGACTTCATAGTAACAAAAGGCAGCTTCCATGCCAGGACGATAATCAACTATATGACTATTGAATGTGCTGGAAGTATTCGCTCTAGTCTTGAAGAACTCTGGAAATTAATAAAAAGGTACCATGTAATCACAATTCTTTAATCTACAGCCATATCGAACGTGGCGGACGTTAAAGAAATAGATGCGAAAAGGTGTTTTGCACTTATGTTCGTCGCTCCGTCATGCATCTATCTCCTCCTCATTGGAAAATTTCTTTCGTTCTTTTTTCTATCCAACCCATGGAGAGTAGACAGTTATGGTGGAACTAGGATCAATTGGACTCTGTTATTGCTATTTTCTAAAAACAAAACACCCTTATTTTCCCTCCTCGGCTATCCAAGGGGTACGCCTGATTACTGAAACCCTTCTGGCGCTTGTCAAGTCTTTTACCTTGGAATTCATTGATCTTTTGGATCTGCCGGTCCCGGAGTTTCTCCAGAGTCTATCACATAAGTTTCTTGGCTTAAGACCCAAGGGTATGGACTCGTCTGCCTGAGCTGTCCAACGTCGAGAACAGAGTCCAGTGGCGCGGTTTCAACTATTAGTCACGTGAGAGCACGTGAGCCACTCAGCTGTGGCTGTGCACTATTGTGCTTCGAAAATTTGCTTCATGTTTAGAATTGGCCTTTTGCCACACTGAAATTCCTGTAATTTGATCTTGGTCTACAACAGTGTCCAACATGGTGAGTGAGGCCATTGACATATTCAATTGGTCAAGGCTGACATTAGTAGACTCTTACTGGGAGTTGTGCTCGATTGTTCGGCCGCAGATTTCATCATGCGACAAAGTGCCAATCCTGTCTTGGCCGCAACCCTCGGCATGTCTTCCTCCCACGAGGTCAATATGGATTGTCGTATCGATCGTTAAGCACGGCAACTCCTAGTCGACTGGCTCATCTATCTCCCAGCAGAGCCAGAAGATTCTCAAGCGTTGCCAATAACCCTCCCAAACAGAAACCACAAACCATGACAGAAAAGATCATACAACAGCATACTATCAACAGTCCGGGAAAGACTAATGCTCCCCGCCCTGGCGATTATGTTACTCTGTCACCGTGAGAAAACATCTGCTCATACCAGTGAGTCACATCCTTGCTAATTGTAGTCTAGATACCACTGCATGACGCACGACAACACCAAGGCTGTGCATCTGAAATGGGCTCAGCTGGGTGTAGACAAGGTTCATTCACCCTCACAGCTCGTTTTCGGGCTTGATCATGACGTGGGTAACACCAGCCCCAAAAACTTGCAAAAGTATGCAGAGATCGAAGCATTTGCCGCCGAACAGGGCATCACTTTCTATCCCAAATATCGAGGAATTGTTCACCAGATTATGGTTGAAGAAGGGCATGCATGGCCTGGTACAATGGTGGTAGCGTCTGACAGCCATAGCAATATGTACGGAGGCGTTGGCTGCCTCGGCACTCCAGTTGTAAGGACAGATGCCATGGCCATCTGGCAAACTGGAGTGACATGGTATCAGCTTGCCCCAGTTGCTCGCCTTAATTTAGTAGGACAAGCGCCACCTGGTGTCACTGGTAAGGATATCATCATGGCTTTATGCACGCTCTTCAAGAGCGACGTGCTCAACCACGCAGTCGAGGTCAGTGGAAGTCCTGATACTATGGCAAGCCTCTCCGTCGACCACCGTCTCACCATTAGTAACATGTCGACGGAATGGGGTGCCTTGTCATGTCTCTTTCCAGTTGACAAGACCTTGGAGGCTTGGCTCCGTCAAAAGGCAGATACAGCAAAGCCATACCAGAGCGAACGGATCAACCACAAGCGAATAGACCAACTATTCGCCAATCCTCCCCAAGCCGACCCCGATGCCGTCTATGCCAAGCAGCTTTACCTCAACCTCTCCACCCTTTCACCATACGTTGCTGGTCCAGACTCGGTCAAGGTTGCAACACCGCTCCACGACCTCTCCCAGAAGAACATAAGGATTGACCGTGCATATCTCGTCTCATGTACCAACTCCCGAGCGAGCGATATAGCCCGGGCTGCCCAGGTCTTCCAGGATGCCGCAAAAGCGAACCCGGGAACAAAGCTAAAGCTTGCTGATGGCGTCAAGATGTATATATCAGCGGCGTCATCTCTTGAACAAGAAGCAGCTGAGGCTGCAGGCCATTGGCAGACTCTGGTAGAGGCTGGTGCGGAGCCCATGAAACCTGGCTGTGCACAGTGTATTGGTCTGGGCCCCGGCTTACTCGAAGCAGGCGAGGTGAGATGATGGGACCCCAAACACGAAAACACGAACATCGCTAATTGGCATACAGGTTGGAATCAGCGCAAGTAACCGACCTTTCAAGGGTCGCATGGGATCTCGAGAGGCTTCAGCGTACCTGGCAAGCCCCGAGGTTGTAGCCGCCAGCGCCCTTCATGGTACTATAACAGGCCCGGGTGCCTACAAAGTACCATCGGAATGGTCTGGTGTCGAATGTGGGTACGGAACTGGCGCAGAAGCGTCCACGGAGGACCAACTTTCCAACCTCGTCCAACAGCTGGACTCGCTGGTTGAGCGGCTTGAGCCAGCGGAAGAGGAGTCTGCTCAGACGGACATTCTTCCTGGATTTCCTGAAAGAATCAGCGGCCAGATCACATGGCTCGATGCTGACAACCTCAGCACGGATGGCATCTAGTAAGTATTGGTTTTCTTAGGTCGGGGATATATCGCTGACAGTTTTTCTTTACAGCCCTGGATCCCTGTAAGTTGATAACAGAGAAGACTTCCATCTAACGAAGTTGTCTCAAAAAATACTGACCTCCTGATACAGAACTTATCGAGATGATGTTACCAAGGACGAGATGGCGCGAGCCTGCATGCAGAATTACGACCTCGAATTCGACGCTCTCGCGCACGAGGGCGACATTATCGTATCAGGCTTTAACTTTGGCACAGGTTCTTCTCGGGAACAGGCCGCCACCGCGATTCTCGCCAAGAAGATTCCTATGGTCGTAGCAGGAAGCTTTAGCAATACTTTTGCACGAAACAGCATCAACAATGCGCTCATGACCCTCGAGCTGCCCCGACTGGTAGAGAAGCTACGCCAGCGATTCTCCACTAAGGAAGGGGAGAAATCTGTGCTCACACGCCGCACCGGATGGACCGTGACATGGGATATTCGGCGAAGTCTGATTGAGGTGCAGGAGGGCGATGGGGGTCAGACGTGGACGGAAAAGGTTGGTGAGCTGCCGCCGACTGTGCAAGCCATTATCGCAGCGGGAGGACTTGAGGCGCATGTCAAGGCACAGGCGGCTGCCCAGAAATCATCATAATGCTGAGTTTTCTTCTGTGATGATTCCGTCCTTCTAAAGTAAGGGTTCTGCATATGACAAATTAAATCTCTTGGATATTATAGCTTAAGTGAGTTAATTAACGGAGTCCTCATTTAACCTCTACTTGTGTTTAAAAGGATTACCTTCAAGTAAAAGAAACAGTAATACCACTTTACTTTCTACAATTTGTCTTAAGATCTCTCTCAACTAGTACCGCCTCAGATATCTTATCCTCAACCTGACAGAGCGGTTTAGCCTTTCCTTGAAAGAGAAAGCTTGTTACTGCTCTGAGAATAATATTCACAACATCAAATGCCCTCTTGCCATCCATTGTTCCAATTAAACCAGTGGTCATAGGTTCCAAGTGGGGTGGGAAATCATCATTCAGGGAGAGGAGTAGTGGCAGGTCGATCAATGTCATGTGCTTCGTTTCGTTGAGAGTAAGGAGCACCTTTGGACCACGAACTTTGTTCATGAAACCGCCAAAGTATGATGTCGTATCTTGTGGCGTCTCAGCACCAACGAGGAAGAATGGCTTGTCAAGTCCAGCTTCTTTAACAGACCCAAATAGCGCACCATCGAAATTGAGACTGCCGAGAACACGGCTGTCATCGTAAGCAACCTGAGCCGATGTTGCGCCGCCAAGAAAGTGACCATATACAAATATCTTGTTGGTATCGAGTTTACCGTTGATGTTTCCGCCTAAACGTGAGGATCCTGATATCTGATTGATGAGAAATGATACATCTTGGCTCCGAACCTGTTATACCGCCTGAATATTAGTCTAGAGAGATGCCAGGGATATGATTCTACGGACCTTTACTGCCTTTTCGGCTTTTTCATTGTCTATATCATCAGGAGTTGCCCCACCCACGACTGTGCCGTCTGGAAACTCAACTAAAGTGGCTTCATACGGATGGTCGATGGTGATGACCACATTACCGTGGCTGGCAAGCGACTGAGCCTGGGCGGAATACAAGAGCCTTGAAACACTGTACCCTGGTGAGAATACTACAACAGGACTTTTTGCTTGTTTCTTGGGTGAAGCTTTGCAAAACTCGAGTTCGAATCCTTGGAAAGTGGTGCTGGGTAGTCCCATGGAATTAGCTACGCTCTTGTAGACCTCGGCAGTCTTGGGTGGCAGGTAATCCAGCTTTTCCATCTCGCACTCCCGCCGGTCGACATAAACGGGGATAAAGAAGGATGCGAGGATTCGTCGCTTATGTCGACTGTCTTCCGGAGCATAGGGGTCCCATCGAGACTCATCCGTTAGCTCCACGACATGTTGCGAGACCGGCCAGGGCCCTGAGGGTCCGGTAACGACCATGGCGTGGGCCACAGTCGCAAGAACGAGCAAAAATGCCAACATAATGAATAGATAGCTTTGAGCCTGAAGCTGAGAAATGCTGGATGGGTTTTTCTGTGACAACCCTAGAAGGTGCAAAGTAGAAGGAAGATGGATGTCAGTGATAAAAATAGTATAATATCAACTCAGCTGGTAGACAGAGGCATATATCACTTTTATATCACAGATGGTGTTAGCTCTACATGGGCTCAGCATCAAGCTTGCTTTTGACAAGGGCACAACGGGACTAACATGTCTTGGCGTAAGCAAGATACGAAGATGGCAAACTGGGATTAACGAGCCAGTGTTTCCGATCAAACGGAACTCTTTCTCAATGGTCCAAGCATGAGAGAAGCAACTCACAGCAATATTACGAAAGTTAGCAAGGCCGCTTTTGGATAAACCTCCAAACTTATGTAGTTCAACTACTACATTCACGCGTGCAAATACAGTCCTTATTTGGCACCACCAAGTTGAGGGGCTGATCCAATGGGTCTTGTTCGACATGGGTGAGGTTATTATTTGTCTTACTAACGGATATCCGCACCAGCATAAGGTGGTATTATAACAAGCCTCGCTTAGCCGATACGGAATTAAGGTATTTTTAGTCTTAGCCTACCTACCTAATGATGCAAGCAGTATCGCCCACGCTAAAGAGCGGCTTATACGTTGAGACTGGCAGAAGTAATACAAATATTTCTAGACAACAGATTGATCTCATGATTAAGAGTGCTTCGAGTATGTCAGTAAGAAAAGTTAACGCAAGAAGAAACATCAGGCCTAGGTTTGATTGACAGGAATCTCAGTAACCCTCCTGGCTATTCTTGCCTTAAACGCTATTGCTAGATTGGGGAAAAAACAGACTTCTCAGGAAGAAGCAGTAAAGAGGTAATTAAATATAAGTATTAAACATACTGTTGCTGGCTTTTTAAGCTATCTATTAGTAGATAGAATAATATACTTTATAGAGCAAGTATAAATAAGTACTTATACTTGAATGAATACTAGCTAGTAAAACTATATTTAAAATAACATAAATATTATTGTTAAAACTTAAGATAATAAGATATAAAAAGGCTTAAACTACAAAAGCTCTCTTGAATTAACTGTACCTACTACTATTTCAGCTTGTACAGCCTTTGTCCAGGTTAACTAAACTAGACCCGAGTTGCGGCACATCCTCCGTCAAAGGTACATCGGATAGAAGTAGTAACCCGAGGTGTGCATTGGTCCACCCTAAACTCATCCCAGCCATTGGCATCCCGGACCTGAAGGGTTCCATCACCATTACCACTTGCAATCCAACGGACATCCACACCATCACAGCCACCAACAGGGCGAACTGTGTCTCCATCTCGCTCATCGCAGTTGCCTACAAACTCTGCGGCCCCCTCGCAGCCCCTGGCACCTTGAACATAAACGGTGCAAGTGGGGATGCAGGCGGTAGAGCCACCTGGACCGGCAGAGGGCAGACCTGTGTGCTCAATAGTGAGAGCGGTAACCTTGTTTACGTTCCTGTATCAGCCGCATGCGTATCGCCAAAGTAGCCGAGATCAATTTCATACCGAGCCGGCCATGAGCGTGGCAATGGCCATAGAGACAAGCTTCATGTGCATCATGGTTATTTTTAAGGCGTAGTGCTTGACAATGGGTGTTGGTAGTGTTTCCGAATTGTGTTCTGTTGCTTTGCTGCGTATTTCCTCACTCGCTAGACGGGGAGATTGAACCCCTTATATACCCCAAGTCTGGCTGAACCTTTGTACTCGATCGACGATAGCATTTAACTTCTGCGACTCTTTCTTGACTTGTCGAGAGTGTTACGTTGCAGCTCTTAACCCAACACTGTTTGTTCGTCTGTCTGTGAACACCTTGAGGTGACGATCACACCGGAATGTCTCAGCTTACCAGCTTCTTTTAAGAGTAGATGATCCAAGCTTCCGTTGGTGACGGCAACACTTGGATCGTATATTTCTATCACGATCGTGTTTTTTTTTTTTTTTCATGTTGCCAAGGCGTGAAAACGACTCAATATTTTTCTCATTGGCCGCCTAGGGCTCACCTCTGGTATTTATGAGGCCTCGGACCTCATATTCACCCTATCTAAGCTTACAGCTCTGGTGTTGGACTCGCCGATTGCCGTAATGATCGTTGTAAGCTAGATCCTTCGTTGATACAGTTAGGTCACTGTCGAATGGTAACGTTCAAGCAAGCGCCTAACTTCATACTACAGACGCCGGGTGATCGCCAACATGGGCTTCCCGCTTAGATCGGGTTAGCTGGACAAGAACCACAAATCAAGCTTATATTCTGGCAATGTCTAGGTCCGACCAGAAGAATTAGAGACAATGAAATGCCATATGACACAAGATGACATGATATTTGTCCCAGTATAGCTGTGATCTACGGCAGTTATTATAGTAATTAGCTTATTAACTGGAAATTTTGCCGGGCTATTGGCTGGGATTCGGCCCGATAAGGATCCTGGTACTCCGAAGGCTTGGCAGTTTGTATTATATACCTTGCCCAGATTTGGCTGCAGCATGACCAAAAGGGATAGTGATTGGCGGTAGCGTTGTCTTCAGCTTCAGCCCGGCTTCTTATGTTGCGCGAGACAAACTTGTAATATTTGCAGTACTGCGAGCGGACAGTAGACATCTCTTACGACGAAATAAACTAGGAAATCTTTCCTTAAATGGATCATTGAGGAGCGAGAGAGAAGATTGACCCAGGGGGGTTTGGAGAGGAATTCCTGTTATGTTCTCACCTGATGATCGTATATACCCTGCGACACTCGACCGACTTAGGGCAGCGCTTGAACAAGCCGAATCTGCATGGTCTTTAGTGCCAGGCCGGCAGTCTTTAAGGATCTAGGCGTTTATAATAATCTCGGCCTTTATAGAAGGAATTAAAGTAAGGGCGAGTTTAAGTAGAGGGTAGTAAACCTAAGTATTTTATGCTAACTCCCCCTTATTGAGGTTAATAGTATCTATTACTTTATGTAAAATATCGATAAAAGCCGTATACTCTCGGAGTAAATTGCCTTAATACTTATCTAGATTCTCTATCTGCTATATAAAGGGAAGTATCTTGGCTTTAAAGGTATCGTCTAGAGTGAGTATACTTTTTAGCTTAAGGGGAAATATTAATAACTTATGGGACAAGGCATATAGTTCATCATATAAGGTATAAGCAGTTATAGGTAGTTTAGATTTAATATACTCGATATTAATAACGTAAATTGGCGGATCGGGCTGGCTTAGACTGGCTGTGGTTGGAAATCGCTTGGAGGGCGACGAATCACCGCTACGTTTAAGATGTGTCAAAAATGATTGGGTATCACCTGTCGTAAATAGTGGAAATTGAAGATCATTGAGCGATCGAGGGGCTGTTTCAAGATCGGTAGGGACTGTTATAGATCTTTTTGGAGGGCTTGACATTGGGCTGATGGGATCGAGGCTGCGTTTCCGCTTGCGCGATGATAGTTGTTGTTGTTGTTGTTGTTGTTGTTGTTGTTGTTGTTGTTGTTGTTGTTGTTGTTGTTGTTGTTTTTCTTTAGGGTGATGCCCCTAATTCTCATGTACGAGAGTCGAAGTCTCATGGATACAGGCTTCAATGGCCAAGGTGTGCATGTTGAGCTGTGTAGTATTTTAATGCGATATGGCGATGTTTTGTTGAATCGCTTGGTCTATGTTGTGGGTGGTTGTTTGTTGATGAGCATTGCGGGGCAACCGCTGACTAGTTTAGTCAGTAACTTGCCTACCCTAAGCTATTGACTGTTTCTGAACTTACGGAGGAATTTATGATAAAATAAGTTTTAATGTAAGAAGGCACCTGGTAGGTAGAATTGGATATTAAGTACATATAATGATGTGTCTAGAGGTTGCTAGGAATCCTACTACATAAGAAAAGGCGGTGACGACATTACTTTGTTAGCTGGTACCGTCAAACAGACCGTATTCCAGCCCATCTGTTATTTTGCTGGCTAGTTATCGTTGCCGACTTTCTGCTTCTTAATTCCCAGATAATATGGAGAGACTTCAGGTCGTATTTAGGACAGAAACAGGCTTGAACCGCATTGTCCCTTTGCTGATGCTTCAATAGTAGATGTCGCTACTCTAACCACTTTCGTTTCTGGTATATCCATTTAATAACAACTATGTTACCAACAGGTGTTTAGTCTCTTAGTCTACGATGTTCTGAATTATTGCGAGTTGGTTAGTTCCATTGCTAAGTAAGCTGTGTGACCAGCACGCCAGACATCAATTATAACTATTGCCAAACCAACTAAAATGTGGGCGTTGTCATAGACCGCTTCTGCTCCGCCAATGCTCCCAGCTTGAATGCCAATAACCTACTAGCCGAATGTTCCCTCGTGTGTCCCTGATCTATAGAGCGCCCCCTTGATGCATTTCTGGTACTAGACACAGACCTATTCCTTCTCAAATCCTTTGCCCCTGAAGCTGGCATAAAGCTCTGCCCAGACGTAGTAGATTGTGTACGAGGTCGCCTATTTAACCCAGCAAGCTTCAAGTGAAGTGCCATGCTAGAGTCATTTGGTGGTGTGGGAGATCTTTCAATGTCGGAATTTAGAGTCAGAGAGGCTGCACTTGAACCAGCACTAAAAGAACTGTGTCTAGATGAGCCAGTCGTACGGGAGGCTAACGATGGTATGCTATCATGCCCTGACATTTTCCTCAGGTGCTCGCTGAGCTGTTGGTTATTAGCAGCAGGCCAAGCGCTGGAGTCATTCGAGAGAGCTTTCTGGAGATCCTGAAGCTGGAAAGGGCTGGGCATGCTGCTGAGTCGGCGGATTTCCTTTTTGTTCTTCTTCATGAAGCTTTCCATGCTCTCAACCGCTCCCAAGTTCAGTCTGGATGCAGCTGAAGCGACAGTGGTGTGCTCGGTGACACTACTGCCTCTCTCTTGATGAACGGCGTTGACTGTGGTTGGTTGAGCTATCTTTTTAGAGTCCTCTGTAGATGATGAGGTGATACGATGATTGACCTGTGAGAGTATATCCTCAAAATGAGTTCTCTGCCCTGACTTCCTGGACATGTAGTAAGTGCCTGGTTGGCCGCTCATCAAAGTCTCGGTACTGATCTTTTGAGTGAGGACGAAAAAGGTACCATCGCGGATACATCTTCTGACGAAACCCCATCGAGTTCTTGCTGGGTTATGCTCAAGGTCTGGCTGGTACACCGAGAGACGAGCCAGCTGGGCGTAGAACATGGCCAACCGATGGGCCATCCTCTCAAGGGTCTGCAAGAGGAAGGCAGACAAAGCAGCAAGAGGGGTGGCATCTGGGTCAGAATCTGTAAAAGACTCAAGGACCGAAGAGATGCTCTCGAAAGCATCCATCCCGTTGCAAGCCTCTTGTCGGAGATCTTCCAAGAGCTCAATGTCAAGCCGAACGCACTTTGCGGCATAGGAGAAAACTCCTCGTTCTTGGAAGCGCAGCTCCGAAGTAGGATCGCAGATGAAGTCTCCAAGGGTACTGATCTCCTTTGTGCTGAGGGCTGCGTCCTGGCTAGTCTTGGCCCGAGCGATTGTGCCCAGGATGTCTGGCAGCTTCCACGCCGCCCCGGATCCGCCAGCACTAGCGAAACTGAAGGAGAGGCGGAGGACTAGTTCTTCGAGCTTTGGACCGAACAGAGCAGCGAAGCCGCCCTGCAAGAGACGACTTTGGTATCCATAGAAAGTCCTGATGGCGATGATGTTGGGGAGACCCTCACGTAGCCAGATGTTAGTGATGCCGTTGGGGTTATCAGCAGACGGAGAGTCAAGTGAAGCGCCCATGATATCATGCATCTCGAATTGGTGAGCAACAAGTGTCTCAACAGTAACTCTTAAGTAGGAAGCCCAAAGATCATGAAGCGTGGAAAGGTCGCCGTCTCCACGGTAGTCGGGCTTGGGAGACAGGTGACCAATAAAGTACCTTGTGAGAAGACTAGATACCTCTGGGTTGTTGGTATGTGCAAGGTTGTCGAAAGACTTGGTACAGTCGACCCCTACGTTGGACTTGATGATGAGAGTTCCGCCAGGATGCATGGGGCAGAAGTCGGTGACATCGTATACGCTCCCGTGGACTGAAATCCACATTCGAGACCCTGGACGGTGACCAGTGTGCAGAGCCAGGTCAGAGAGAGAGATTGTCGGGAGATTACAGGGAAGGGCCTTGGGAGACATAAAGACGTCAAGCATGAACCGCCGCTCGGCAAAGGCTTTGTTGATGATAAGGTCGACCGTTTCCATGGTTGCTGTGCGGTAGGTGTAGATGGCTTTTCGAATGCCACTCATGACTGAGTCAAACACCGACACTGAGCCACACACATACAAGTATCCTCCCAGGCCGCCCTGCTTCTTGGACATGACCATGTCACAAATTGTGGCACCCTGCTCGATAATCAAGCTATCGATGTAACGTGGAGGCGTCTCTTTCTCGACAAGATCTCGAACGACATCATCATATGCCAGCCCGTGGGCATCTCTGGACAAGGCGAGATAGACCTCGATAAACCCAATTTTGACTAATTTCCGAAGCTCGTCTTCGTAGCAAAACTTGTCACGAGACTGCACTCCTAAGTACAGAAGGTTGCGCCCTCCGGACAGACCAGACGTCGCCAGCCGATGCTGCCAGAAGCTGCGAAAGGGTGCAATTCCACTACCTCCAGCGAAGAATGCGCAGGGAGCCATGTTATCGATAGGTAGCTGGAAGGCGGCGGGCCGCGAGACACCTAGCAACACTTCATTTGACAAGAGGGTGTTCTCAGTTGATGATGGATGTGGGTTAAAGAAACCACTTGACACGCCAGCTCTGGTGATGTGTTGTCCTTGAGAGAATATCGAGCAGAGTTTGTATTCTGCACGAGAGATGGTCAAGTCGACCGTGCTGGGGAGGAGCTCGTTGCTGTGGCTGGAGATGGAGTAGGTCCGAGGTACCTCAAGCTGGACGAGCTCAGACAACCAGTCCAGGTCGTCGAGACTAAAAGCCCTGTCCCAAATCTGGGGTGGTGTATCTGTGACAGCTTTCTGAAGAAGATCGCCCAATGATCCACAGACGGGCCACTCGTCGGTAGCCAGGACCTGAAGGACAGCGTTGGACGACGCATGCAGAAGCTCGTGAACTTTGACGGTGAGCTTCTTGGTGATGGGAGCGAGATGACCGCGGCGAAGAATATCCATTACAGTAAGCTTTCTGTGAGCACTTCTCGTGACGGACGAAAGATGGTGCTCAAACCGTGACCACACGCCCGTAGTGTCGACTGGCTCCGTAAGGTAATCGTCAAGGCCGAGGGCAGCCACCATCTTTGCACATTCTTCCCAGCTGTTGAGAGGCATCACAGCCACACGGTCTCCTGGCGCAAACGTAATCCCTGTATTTCGGATATCCAGAGTTACTGACGCAGTTGAACGGCTCACATCTCTGTCGACGGCAGAGCAGCTCGCAATCTTGGCCATGTACCGACATTCCTCAAAGGTGCCTCTCATCGAGTGTGGTTCCATATCAAGCTCGCCACGGAAAGGCTCAAGACGCTCCTTCATGGCATCGGAGAACTGTCGATGTGTTTCCTCCCAAGGTCTCGAAGCGTCTGCAGCCCCGGAAAGGCCATTGGTGGCAGTCCGTCCAGTCTTGGCCGCTACCTCGAGGATACCGAAGACCTTGTATCTGTGCACACCCATGAAGCCGCGTTCGCCGGTGTAGGCTTCTACTATTCCTTCAAGGACGCCCATAAGCCGGTGGTCTCCGGACCTTTGGACAAACTCGGGGATGGAATAGTGGTATTGGATTGCGGCAATGAAAGCACGTTGATTTGAGGGAAGCCATGCTCGAAGATGTAGAGCCTCAACTCCGAGGAAGGATGTGTGCGTCTTACGACCCAAGAAAGCATCCATCATTAGATATGGAGGAAATTGTAAACCAGAAGCTGCCGGGCATCGCCTGGACAAGGGCGCAGAGAAGAGTCCCCATCGAACCCATTTGTCAGCAGAGACGTAGTTGTCCCCAGCATTAGGGTTGGGAGAGATGCTGTGAAAGGCATTGGGCATCCTTTCGAGTATTTCCTTTAAACGGATCATCTCGTGAAGGAGACCTTCGGTATTGCCAGTCATGACGTGCTCCTGACAAGCGGCAATGGCATCTGGGCCATGTTGGAACGAAGCTGTCGGTGATTGTTAGTTAATGGTTCGAATTCAGTAGAGTATTCAAATTGTCTTACCAGATGTATCGGCGCATCCTTTAAGAAACGCAACCTCGGTCCTCTCACCAAACATTGGCCATCTGAGATCAGTATTGTCGAATCGCGCAAGATATGGGTAATTAGACTTGACGTCTCGGATCTTGAGGTTATAGGAAGCCTGGTCAGGAAATGAGAGATGGGGTAGCGTTCTACCCATTCTCCGCGAGATTTGATAGTACGGAAGAGCGATACATAGCGGGATACCCTCAAGCTCCTGGCACAGATCATCACCCATCGGGCATTGGGGCCTGGTGCTGGTACCGGTCCCGATAGCCACTCCATCCTTTCCGTCGTGCTTATCCTCGAATCGGTAGATGGAGCAAAGCATGCCGAGAGCTACTACCGCGCCCCAGAGAGCCTGATCAGGGATGTTCTCCTCTGTACCTTGAACAAGAGGGAGCGAAGCCACTGCCTCTCTCACTCTTCCTCGAGCGCAGCATCCTGGCATGCGTTCACAGAGATCAGACCATATCCGACCAGGCGATCTAGCAAGGGCACTGATGGGCTCTTCGTAATCCGGAGGGCAGAAGCCATGCTCAACGCTGAGATATCCGTCGCGCCATCCAGTCTGAGGACCGATCTCCTCAGCTCGTCTCATGACTTGTCGTGCTGGTGCCCCAAGGGCGATGGCGAGGACGTCATGGTCGTCTGCGTTCATGGCATCGAGTTCTTGCTGGTTCTTGACCGAATCAACTTCCTTTCTAGATGGGTAGCTGACATAGAGGAGTTCATTGATCGTCTTTCGTTCTCTATGTAATCCAGGTATATTAGATCTGATCAAGTCTGCCTCGATGGTCTCACCTTGTGCGAAGCCAGTCTTCTGTGTTGACACCGCGAGGGATCTGGATATTCATTCAGTACTTGATTCTAAGTTTCCGACTATCTCACCCACATCAAATGCGGCATGGAGGTCTCCTGGCTGGCTTGCCCCCGAGAATGCGCATCCTCGTCGCGTTTGGCCGACTCGTGGGTAAGCACCAACGGGACATTGTCCTCCCACTGAGCCAGATACAGGGCAAGACATGGTGACAGTAAAGTGATTAATAAATTATTAGTAGGAATCAAGTGCCACCAGGGCAATAAAAGCGAAAAAAAGAAAGAAACGCCACCAGGGCGGAAGAACGGATAGGTACACTCAAAGAAATGGAAAAGATCAACTTTCGTGACAAGTTGACGAAAATAAAAACGATCCATCATCATTAACAAGGGATTACCCCAAAGCCCCGTTAACTCATGCGCATCATAAAACCCCGAAGCAGCAAATCAAGACATGTTTCAGCATGGCTAGACTGACACTAGACGGAAACATGCCAAGCCAGCCGTCCCCTTGAACACGGCGCTCCGCAGCGTTACATCGCGACTAAACTTAAGCATAAATAGTAACCTTGAGACTACAATTGAAACATGGCAAGACGCTGGTGCAGCCGGGCCCATGAGTTGCCGTCTAGCACGTCATTACCGGAGAGCATTTCACTTAACTATCATTGCTTGGTAATATCAAATGGGACAGATAGCTTTCTATTTATACATACATACCCCGCCCTCTCTCCGAAATGGGTCTGTAAGGGAAAAGGGTTGCCCAAGACGTCAATATGGAGCAACTCAAAAACCACGAGGCGATGAATTACGGTCAGAACAGCTGTTTCTGGAAGTGCAAAGCGGACATCGTCACTTTAAAAACAGGAGTTCATCAATTATTGGAAACCTAGGAATCTATGGACACTTGTGAGTACCATAGTTGCAAGCTTTGGTGCCTGAGAGTCCCAATCACTTGTAAATAACGGTGCATCTTTCTTTCTGCTCCTGTGAAATTAAAGTTCCCTTTGACCCATCATGAAGGACCTGTCCTCCTGTAACCTCGAATCATATATTCCGACTGGAGGAATACCCCAACGTTGATGGATTGCCACGGCTTTGAGGGGTCTATCACAACAAGATCGAAGCGACGGATTAACTAAAGACGAAGAGAACATGTTAGTAGACTTTTCGTTGAAATAGCAGTGATTAAGTAATGATAGACTCACTTCGACAAGAACCTTGTTCAGTTCCATCAACGCAATATTCTTTCCTAAACATTGCCACCGCCCATAGCCAAAGACGAGTTCAAGAGTGCCCTCCATAAGACGAAGCTGATCCTTGGAACAGTCTAGCCAGCGTTCAGGACGAAACTCGTTGGAGTCCTCACCCCATATATCACTTCGGCGGAATATACCCCAAGCACAATAGCCGATCCTGGTCCCTTGAGGCAGATATTGACCTTTGAAAGTATCGCCTCCACGAGGGACTTCCTTGGACATAAGACCGACAACGGGCGGGTGGATTCGAAGCCCTTCTTTGATGACGGCCTGGAGGTACGGCATCGCACGCGCTTCGCTATCAGCGATGACGGGGAAGCTAGGTCTGGCCTGTTCGATTTCTGCTCGCATCGTCTCCACGACACGAGGGTTGGAAATGATATACAGCACGGTTGCTCGGATAGCAGTCGCCGTAGTGTCAGCTCCCGCTAGACTTGTCAGGTATCAGCAATCTGCGGATTCCAGAGGTAAAGTTAGCTTGTGTTCGTTGGATGACGTACATTTGCATAAGAATTTCAGACTCAACCTCATGTTGAAGTAATCCACGGGCTACAAAAGAACCAATCATGTCTCTCTGTATCTTCGGGTCAGGCCCAAAGCGCTCTGCCGCGACTTTCTTAGCGATTGCCATGACCCTCCCAACGCCAACCTTGTCTTTCTCCGACGGCAGCATGCTTCTGAAAATAGGAACTTGCAAGAGCTTGATGATCCAAGGCATTACCGTGGTCACAATGATGGTAGGCATGCTCTCTTCCATGGCGGTGATATAACCATTGACATCTGAGTCGGTTTCCAAGTCACCAAAGTGTTCGCCAAAGGCTAGAGCGGAGATGACGTCCAGGGTAAAATACTGAGCCTTGTAGCCAAAGTCGAAAGGCCTACCCTTGGCTACATACTTAGTATCTAGTAACTCGATCAGACGTTGCACATTGACGTCAACAGTCGTCTCGATGTTATCAACCTCTTTGCCCGAGTAAGCTGCTGCCATCTTGGAACGAGTACTTGCATGCAGTTCATCGTTGCGCTGCGATAGAACGTTGTCTTTGGTTGGGTCGAGGCGCATGGCATCGTACCAACTTGAGCGTTGATATCGTGTGCGGACATTGAGCATGTGCTTCATGAGGTCTGGGTCGGAAGTAATGAGATCGTTTGGTCCCACACGAGCAATATCTCCTGCATGTGATGTTAATTGGCGGATCATAACAAAACTGAAAACGTGAATAACAATATCCTGAGGCTTGACATCTACTAGCCAACTCACCATATTTTCTGCACGCTTCCCAAAGATCAAGATGGGTACGACCACCACCAACACGCGAAATCAGCCATGTCTGGGTGAAGCCAGCAATCGCAGGGCCTTTGAAATGGCGCAAGCGAGCCCATTGACGTAGCGTTGAGACAACATAGGCGACAAAAATCACGACTCCGACAAGAGCGGCGGCTCGAGAATCGAGTTTGAAATGGCCCATCGAATAAGAATAACGTGACGGGAATAGCAAAATAAAATAGACGCTGTTGGATGTTTGTGTATGTGCATGATCGCTTCATGACCAAAAATGTTTCCTCTCTGTCTAAAGAATCCTCCAATCTTCTCCATCTATGCATACCCCGCTCGCTTCTGCTTCCGCTTCCCCTACTTGGCTTCCGAGTCTAGGGTTACAGTAGTTGCCGTTCACTGACGTGTCGGTTCGGGATTAGTCCCTGTCTGGAAACGGCTGCAAGGTCTGGAAACTTGATATTAAGCTATCAGAGAAGCAATGGCGATGATCTTTGCCGCTTGAGGTCTCGGGATCAGCACATTTAGTGAGAATACCAATAGGAAGCTTTTCCGCTGAGTGTCAGCCAGGGTATTAACCCCTGCCCATTGGTGACTAACTAATGCATGTCTCTCTTCTGCAGAGTCTATGAGCCAAACTTGATACGCGGGCTTATCTTGTTCTGTTCAAATGGTGGCAGACAAATAGGTCAGCATTTGCATTCATTCTGGAAGCACATGTCAGTAACCCCCAACCAGAATAGACTCGCCAGCGAGTTATCACCTCGCGGAGTCGCAGGGAAAATGGCTTCTGCAACGGCCCCCGGACAACTACCCATGGAAAGCATGGCAGATGAACCTTATCATCTCGTCCCTGACGTTAGTATACAGGCCACGATGCGTATCATCGGAGATAACGGCTATCCTTAGCCAAGTAAACTAAATCCATTCCAGACTTTATCACAAGATGAAGCCGCTATCGACAGCGACGATGCAGATTCGGCTGTGGCTGTGGTATGTCTACCCTTTCGCCAACCACACTACACCATATTTCATTGGCCAATCGCACGGTTACGATGTTTCTATTCCTCAGTCTTTAGCTTATATCCCCGACTTGATTGTCCGTCTTTGTTGCTAATCTTGCATTTGCCAGTCAACTGCGAGTTCATCTGAATCCCTTGCTTCAAGCATCATGAGACACCGCGAAGAAAATGGTAGATCCTATCATGCTTTCAAAGAAGGAAGTTAGTTGAGCCTTTTCGATCCGGGGACTAGCTCTCCCAAAATCATGTGGTTAACCATCGAGTTTCAAGGATATGTTTTACCAAACGATGAGGTATGATATCGCTCAAGTCCTTGCTGTATTCGGCTGAGTTCTTTTGATTCTGCGCCTGGATAGGAAAGATAAGCTAACTCGAACCTCTCTATGCAAAGACAGAGAATGACAGACTTGGTATGTCTCAACTGTCTCAACACAGCCGTTTTGTGCCTCATTAACATGTGACACGGTAGATTTACAGCATATGCTCTTTACCTTGACATTCGATGGCAGACTCGTCAACTGTCCACAGGGCAACGGAGGCTCACCCCGTAGAGTTCTCGATGCTGGAACAGGAACGGGTGTGTGGGCCATCGATTATGGTTAGCGTTCCCCCCTTTTCTTGGTTGATCATCTGTCTCACGACTGCTTCGCCGGTAGCTGAGGAACATCCCGAGTCGCAGGTAAAGTCACCCCTTCAGCCTTGAAAAGCCCTGGCTTGTCAGAGAGAATGAACAGAAAACTAGAAGGCAGCAAGAGATGCCTTAAACAGTCACATCATCTGACTTTTCCCTAGGTCATTGGTGTCGATTTGAGCCCTACGCAACCCAACTTGTGAGACGCCTCCTTTCACTCAATAACTGTGATTAACTAGAGTATCAGCGTTCCCCCTAATCTGACTTTCTACATCGATGATCTGGAAGATTCTTGGACATTTTCTTACAAGTTTGATCTCATTCACGGCCGTATGCTCACCGGATCACTTCGCGACTGGCCCAAGTTCATCCAGCAAAGCTACGAGTAGAGCAACTATCACCCCTTTTTGGTAGTAATTCTGCTAATATGATAAGCAACCTCGAATCGGGCGGCTGGCTTGAGCTAGCAGACATCCTCCTTGATCTAAAATCCGACGACAATAGCATTCCCAAGGGCTGTGCAGCTGCAGAGTGGGGAGACTTGATGCTCGAAGCAGCTGACAAGTTCGGGGCACCCTTGGATAGCTGCAAACGGTATAAACAGCAGCTAGCCGATGCAGGCTTCGTTGATGTTGTCGAGACCATATATAAGTGGCCATCTAATAGTTGGCCACGAGACCCTAAGTTCAAGGAGATGGGTCAGTCAACTCTGGTACTGCATGATACTTGACTAAATCGTACTGATGCAATGGAAACTAGGCTTATGGAACTACGAGAACCTCGGTAACGGAGCTTCAGGTTTGAGCCTTGCTCTATTCACTCGCGCCTTGGGCTGGACTGCAGGAGAGGTTGAAGTGTTTTTGGTAGATGTCAGGAAGGATATGAAAAATCGTGCAATACATGGATGGTGGCCTATTTATGTTGTTTACGGAAGAAAACCATGATGGTATGCTTGGATATATAAGCAATCTATATTGGCTTCATATTGAGGAACGAGATTTTTATCAGCTTTTGATAATTATGTATCTGCACTGAAGAAAGACCGGGAACTGTGAACGAGCTTCACACTCAACGGCGCCTGGCTGTTGTCATTCTGACAAGACAAGCCGTTGAATTCTTGATGAGATAGACCCTTGCTGATATTACTGTGCAAATCATAGTTTTGAACTAAAGCGGTCAGCACCTTGCTACCCTGAATCTCGTCTATTGAAGAAAGACTCCCGATAGATCACGGTGTCTATGTCAACCATTAGTACTAGAGAAAGGCGAAATGGACACTTATGTGCTGATATCACGTGAAGGTTGACTTGGATATCATTCCGGGCGGGGTTGTAAAAGACTGGCTCGACAACCTCATTTCAAAGCTAGCATCAAGATTGTCGGAGATAATAGTAAGTCGACCATAGCTGATTTCTGGAGCGCTCAACGAATTCCATTGAGATGTTGGTATCAGATCGTTGGTCAATATCTAATCTCATAGTGTTTGTTCGAATTGCTTTTCGAAAATTATTGACTAACAGGCCAAAGGTCAATTTTTGTTTGAACCTCGTGAGGTCCAAGGCCCATGAAAACAGTGTGTATACGAGGCACGACACATGTAATTTCCTAATCGATCTGATCCGGGAGATTTGTGATAATTCATGCGTAATCGTAGGCGACCAACAGGACCTGTTCGACCGGCTCGGGCAGCAGTCTTTCAAATATTCTTTGAAAATGGTTAAGAACTAGGACTGTGCTGAACATCTATTACGACAGATTTCTAAACCATCATCTACTGTAGCCAGAATCTCGAGATCCGGTCACGAATAGTCCTGTAGCACAAAGAGAAAAGTTGTAGATTAAAGGCTAACTAAACGTACGGGTCAATGCTACGATTGCGGATTGTCCAAGCACTAGACTCAACACATGGGAGATGTCATCTCGATATGATAGTTATATTATCTTGGCCCTGCTGTCTCCACTTATCAATCTTTAGATGTTTACAGAGGTCTTTCGGATAATGGCACCGGTGCATGGCTGTCACGGTTATGCGATCGATTCAGGTGACGGCTGGCTGCTCGACAGTACCGTGAGCTCTCAGTTTCGTAAACCATCTGTTGCGCATCTCGGTGCATCATCATGGCCTCTAGCTGGGCCATGCTAGGGTGTTAGCCATCTCGTAGCCCCAATGTGACCTATCTGTGGGCTCCGCTGCAGCTTATACTTATAGGTCCTCTTGTCGGGAGCGATGGTTGTGACACTATTATCGTTGGTATTTTTGACGTTTTTTAACCCTGAATTTTAATCGTCCACTCTTTTCTACCCTTTCGTGTCTAATCGCCAGTCTTGTCAACGGTGGCATGCAATTCCGTCTCGCCGACACCTTGAGTGCTGAGAGCAGATATGTCACTCGCCTGCCTGGAAACTCTAGTGGAATATCCACCTATCAAAAAGGATCAAGCAAGCGCAGGTAGAAAAGAGCTAGGTTGTTAATAGGAGGGCTTTCTCAGGTGACACGAGTAAAGAGCGGAGAAACATAGACAATCTAGCGGAATTCCAGGCCATACGGGGTCTATTTTCCTGACCTAATGAGCACTATAACGACTTTTTCGAAAAACCCCATGGCAACAGGGCATTCTGTGTGCCTCCCCTTTTAAACCGTATGTTGCTCATGATGTCGGCAAAGAACTCAATATTCAGTCAGCGTTGTTAGTTATAGTTTCAGGTAGTCCAATTCTATCTTCACCGTCTAGAATTAAAGCTTAACAGGGTATTCACCTCGTCGTCTCTTTCTCATGCTCAACATCTAGAGGTGATTTTTGGGGTTTACAACCGCACCTGGCAAGTTCGCTTGGCGAAATGCTTCTAGAACGGACGATTCACCGTGAAACTAACCTAATCCAGCGACAACTGACAGCCCAGGTCGATTTAGTATACCAGGGCCCGCTATTAGGCCATACGACTAGCATACATTTAGAATAATGTACGTCCTGAAACAGAGTCGTAATGTCCGGCGAGGTCCTCCGAAGGCCTTTTTCGTCCCCGGCTTTTACTCTTTGAGAAATGAATCCCGCAAACCTGCACGAGAGCAAGAGTAGATGGCAGCGTGACCGTGTTGTTATTAAGTCCATTACCGCCTGAAAACAACGAAGCATCATCTCCTCGTTCCCTCACTTTACTTTCTTTTTTTTTATCTACTGACGCTCTTTCATTCCTCTCTTTCCAGAATGCATTTCCAAACCCTTTTCGCGACTCTGGTTCTGCCGGTGCTGGCATCGGCCCAGGTTGTCGGCAAACCTTATGGTTTTGCTCGCGGTACTACCCGTGGTGGTTCTGCCAAAGCTGCCGCTCCCAGAGACATCAAAGAGTGAGTCGAATAGTGAACGAGATGAAAACGTTCGAAACAGGTGTTGACTTTCTTCCCAGGCTCCGTTCGTGGCTTTCTGACTCTGTTTAACGAGTCATCTTGATCGATAAAACATTCAACTACAAAGGGTTAGAAGGCTCAGGTACCGAAAGCGGATGCTACCAGAAAACCTGCACCCCTGCCCAGGGTGGCCAAACATATATCGGTACACTCAGCTGCGGTGGTAGCAACATGCTGAAGACTACTGTCAAGTACGACAAAGCCGGTATCACTCCGCTCGTCGTTGGCAGTAACAAGTCCATTGTCGGCGTCGGCAGCAAGGGCGTTATCCAGGGTAAGGGTCTTCGCCTGCCTGCAACTTCCAAGAATGTCATCATCCAGAACATCCACATTACCGTAAGTCTTGGATTCCAACAAATTCTAACCATGTGTTATTATGCTGACATACAAAAGGATCTCAACGGTGCAAGCGTTTGGGGAGGTGACGGACTCCAGTTCGAAGGCAATGACGGTGTCTGGGTCGATCATGTCACCCTCAGCAAGGTTGGCCGCATGATGGTCGTCTCACAGTAAGAAGGACATCTCTTTCGCATTCGGGCATATACTAATAAGCCCAGTTTCAACCGAAGCCGTCTTACTATCTCAAACTCGGAATTCAACGGCGTCACAACCACCTCTGCTACATGCAACAAGAACCACTACTGGACCGCCATGTTTATTGCCAATGGTGACCAGGTTACTCTGGACCGAAACTACTGGCACGATCTTTCTGGCCGTGCCCCCAAGCTTGGAGCTGACGGCGTGAGCACTCTTGTGCAAGCCACCAACAACTACTTTGCCAACAACAAGGGCCACGATTTCGACATCTACAAGGGTACCACCGCCCTGCTTGAAGGCAACGTCTTCGAGGCCGTCACCAGCCCAATGACACCTTCTTCGTCTGCCGGAACCATCTACAATGTCCCTGACTCGGCCTCCACTGGTGCTTGTTCCAGCATTCTTGGCAGATCTTGTGCCAGCAATCAGTTGAAGAGCAGCGGAGCATGGCCGTCATACAAGAACACCGCTGTCCTCAACGCCTTCAAGCCATATGGCGCGTTCACCGTCAAGCCTATCCAGGCGAGCAACGTCAAGGCTGCAGTTGTTGGTCATGTGGGTTACGGCCGTGCTTAATTTGGTGGAGTACCTTTTTTCGGACAGGGTATTGCACTTGCACGGAATTGTTTCACCTCCACCTTGATCCAACATGGTCCTAATCAGGGCTTTGGATCCGTATATAGTCACGGGATGACTAGAAAGACCCGTGGTCCATTAGCTATCTACTAGTTATCTCCTTAGATTCCAAGTCTATATTTATCCTCACTCGTGGTAGGCAGGAACCTTACCTAATAATCATACTACCACTTCTATCATAATAGATATTTCACGATCCCTCAACGTAGTACCTCATCGTAGCCGTGCCAACCCGCTCCTCACTCATTCTTTTGCACATTGGTGATTTGGTCTAATTAATCTTTTGGCATTGGCCATGGGATACAGCTCCCGGCTCGTTGCTGCCAAAAGGTCTGGAATTCGGGATCGCTGCGTACAATCTCCAAGGGACTTAAGTGCAGTCTCGACACAGTGCTTCGCGGACTTATAGCAGCACAATGGAGATAAAGAGACCATCAAACAGTACTTGCTGAGCAACAACGCGCATGAAGGTAGGATTGAGTATCATGCAAGTTGCAGCCAAAGACCTTCATGAAAGGGACCAGGCCTTCCTCATAGATCTAGTTCGATGAGATGTCGTATAGACATAACGCACGTATAAACCCTTCCAGCAGATATAAAGTTAGTGAGTACATTTCCTATATTGAAAGACTATATTTAATCTCTGGAAACAGGCTAAATCAAGAAAGGCCGACATGTCTCCGCCACGTGGTTAAGATCGCCATTCAACGCGGGGTATCTATTCTTCAAGCCAGGGAAGACACTTCACTTCTGCCTCGGCAGGTTTTGCCATATGAACAGCTTTCCATGTGGACGTCGGTTGTGATATGCAAACGGAATATTCGACCAGGATAATTTATGCGACAGCCCTTCAGGAAGCAGTTCAAAAGTGATGACGAAGTTACTGCATCTTTTCATGGTATGTGACCGGAACAATGCCGAAATGTTTCACTTAAGTTGTGAAAGGTAAGTCCGTGATTGGCTTGGGTCCAAGATGCTACATCTAAGCGAACCCTCATGGTGTTTTGCACCCTTTCTTTTCCAGTGTAGGATCGTCGGGGCTGGGTAGTGGAATCTCCTCGTTGTTCTTATGTCTAGCGGAGTCTCCGCTAGGTATACAGATCCGGCAAGTATGGGGAATAATTGCAAGTCAATGATTTGACGGGCATTGATCTTGGCAATGATACTCGATTTGCCTGCATTCGGCCCGCTTATGATCCAATACAACCCTTTGTCACGGAGCTGGCCACACATGATACTCCTAGCTATGTAGGAAGTTGGCCATGAATGTGGTCACGACACCTACCTTCCTAGGCCACTAAGTTTTCTCGTTCCAAGAAGGCCCGAATGTCTCTCGCAAACACCGGGAACTACAATGAAAAGGCCGACAGTGAAGCGCGTCTGCTGTGGTCACGTAGGGCGATAATAGGTGGGATAATCTTCCCTAGGTGAAGAATGGTTTGGCTAGAGGGCCGAATAGTAGTGAATGCCAAGACACGGTGCAGTAAATCACCAGTTTTGGGCAATGGCTTCAAGATTGGCCAGCATAGACAGGGTAAGAGAAAGTATGGAGGACGATGTTAAGACTCACTTTACGTAGCATTTCATGTTCGGCCCCTGCTTCTGAGAGATGAAAAATGTATAAAAAGGCAACAGTTGCTTCGGAAACATTTATTGAGTTTCAAAGCCTTCCGCAAGTCGCACCAATATCCCATCTTGAAAAAGGAAAAACGTCAGCACAATGTTAACACTTCGAGCTCTCCATCTCGCTTCAATCTTCATTGGCGTCCACGGCCATGGGTATCTCAGTAAGCCGATGAGCCGAACAGGCCTCAATGCTGAGGTAAAGATACTTCTGCTCAGAGAGACCCATCAAGGACATATTACTAACAGTTTCTCAGGCCGGACCAGACACTTGTCCAGAATGTGCCATTCTGGAGCCAGTCACAGCTTGGCCAGACCTTGACGAAGCCAGAGTCGGAAGATCTGGCCCCTGCGGCTATAATGCTCGAGTCAGCGTTGACTACAATCAGCCTGGCGCAAACTGGGGCAAAGAGCCAGTAGCGACCTACTCTCCTGGCCAAGTTGTCGATGTACAGTGGTGTGTGGATAACAACGGTGACCACGGCGGCATGTTTGCCTATCGTATTTGTCAAGACCAGGCGATTGTCGACAAGTTCCTTGATCCCAACTACATACCCACTCAAGCCGAGAAGCAAGCCGCCGAGGATTGTTTCGAACAGGGAATCCTTCCTTGTACCGATGTCGATGGGCAGACTTGCGGTCACAGTCCTGACTGCTCGCCAGATCAGCCCTGCTGGCGCAACGACTGGTTCACCTGCAAATCTTTCCAGGGCAACAACGATGGCAAGGGCTGTCGAGGCGTGGATAACGCACCAATCAACTCGTGCTATACCTCGATTGCTGGTGGTTACACTGTGTCTGCGAAGATCAAGATTCCTGACTACATTTCGGAGCACACTTTGCTGTCATTCAAGTGGAATTCTTTCCAGACTCCTCAGGTGTACTTGACTTGCGCTGATATTGCGATTTCTGCCTCTTGAATATCACGAGAGAATATATTGAGTTCGGCATGACGCATGAGAATAGGTGTTTCATTCTTGAGTTGCAGGCAAATGGTAAAGTGAGGCTGGTCTTATCCGCGAGGGTGAGATTTAGGACAGCCCTACGATGCTTACAATGTGGGGGAAGAATGTATTCTTTGTTATTGTGTATCCATCTTGCCTTTAAGAGGCGTGTAAAGTTAGATTAGGAAGTCAACTCTTCTCCTCAGGCTTCAGTGGTTATAGTACCTATTAATTTGGTATAAGCCGCCGTGTACCGTGCCTATATATCCTCCTTGACTCGGCTGTCGAATGGCCGCTGTGGATCCTTTTTCTTTGTTCTTCCTAACCTTTTCATATTATGACAATGGATGAAGGCGGCACAGTTCAACATACAGTTTTTCCCCCCCACAATAAGTTATCGTGCCTAATACCTGATGTTTACGTCCCTCAGCTATGCCTTAAAAATATCATCAAACTAGAACATGTTTACATGGAGGCGTTTGTTGCGTGATGAGCTTACAATGTTAGTTGACGACTGAGTTTGCAGTATGGAAATCTTCTCTTGACCTCATTATCTTCAGTATCCTCCTGCAATCATTCCACCTGACGACGCATACAACGGAAACCAAAACAATCATCCTCTCAAAGCACCTCGCCCAGGTCAAAGTGTGACATCACCTCTACAGCCTCAAAATATTAAGACAATGTGTTGGTATAAGTTAAATACCTCTTTGGCTTAACAGGTGATGGAGAGAAACCGACAATTTTTCATCTAATAGAATATAGATCGCAGCACCTATATAATTCTCAGCAACGAAAACACTCCCAGGTTTCCTAGGAGCATATTAGTCATCCTCAGACGAAAACTACCCCGCCAACGCCGTCAATTATCCAACACAATAACAGTAACAACATCACCATCTTAGGCCACGCAACAGTCACGATTAATCAAGCCTGCCGACGGCTGCGATAAGCGCTTGACTGCGAGACTTACCCGACAGCTACCTCCAAGAAAACGAAATTAGTCCCTCACTCAATCGCAAGCGTAAACGTCAGCACTCCGCCACACTAGATCTTTTAGAAGACCGTACAATGCCTCTCAAACAAGGTTCTCCCACTAAGCGTCAGGTTTAAATAACAATGAAGACGACTCAGAAGATGAGCAAACGCCAAAGGCAAAGCGTACGAGATCTGTACGCTCCGAGTCTACCTTTCCCATGTCGTGACATATGTCTGGGCAATCATCCCAAGCCTCCGGCCGTAGCTCCCCACGAAAGCAGCTTCAAACTCTCCAACTTGATCCTCGAGGTGTTGACTTTCGAGACGTTGTTTTATTCGAAAACAAACCTAAAGACTTGGATCATTTCTTGATACAATGAATTTGATCATGCATGGTATAGGCATTGTTTCAACCACCATGCTGCAAGACTTGACAATAGCTTCGAAAGCGCACAATGACTTCAAATGGGCTGGTAGAGAAGGAGACTATTTCTCCAAAGATCGTGACTTCCTTGGACAAACGCCGTCCCCAGAATCAGTCAGGCAGGTCTTAACCGCCGCGGCTAAGTGCAGCACAAATTCTCATCCTGAACACAACTGGAATCTCGAGGTGCACCAACAAGTTCTGTCATTGGCATTTCGTCCTCCGGGCCAAGGAATACATATACATTTGGTCAACTTTATGGGAAGGTAGGTTACTCGTGTGCTCAATGATACACAGTACCCAAGCTAACATCATACCAGACTACATCAATGCATCTATTCTCAAAAAGGTTGACTTTAGCATCTACATCGAACCTAAAAATGACCACAAGCCCCACAAAATAAAGAGTTCGGTACTAGGGTCATCAACCGCCGTGGAAGATATCATTTCAAATGACTCCATTATAAACGACTCTAT
>JAATHB010000212.1:0-34882 GCA_014822075.1 Fusarium buharicum | reverse complement strand
GGGGAAGGGGGGAAGGGGGGAAGAGAGAGAGATGATGGTGGTGGTGGTATTTGTGAGCTCTTTCCACGTCTGACGAGGGAGAGAGAGAGGGAGGTTTGACTGAGGTGAGGTGAGGTTAGGTTAGGTCGAGTTGAGGTGGAAGGGGAGGATGAGCGGAGCTGGAAAAGACGGGAACGGGAGAGGAACGTCAGGTCAGCAGAGCCGTAAGTATCTTTTGTCGAGGTCAGACCAAGATCAAAGTGTGAGAGGGAGGTATTGGTACAGCTGCTTGGTTAGTGCTGTAGCTAGCCTATCGTAACTTGCCTGGGGGAGAGTTAAAAGAGGGCCCTAGCCCGCTAAACCCAAGCCCTGTAACCGGGGAATTGATTCAGTCCACCTACAACACAGAAGATGGGCATGAAGCATCCATGGCAAGAAAGTAATTGAGAGACAAGCTTCCACAGCAGAATATTGTATGAAATTGTAGGGAGTCTAGTACATAGATTAAACTGAGAAGAATACTGGTTCCGCACATGACAGACAGCCTGGGGCTTTGATGATAAGAACAGCCACAGCCAAGTTCGAACCATCCCTGGATAAGGTACCTTATTCTTCAACCTGAGCCAAGTTTCAATTGTGCAGATCACAAAACTCTATCAACCCCCAGATTTGCACCGTCTCTTGTTATCTACAGCTTTCATCACCATAAGGACCAGCCCTAGCAATGGCGAGATCTTGAATAACAGCATCAACAGAGAACGGCATCAACCCTGAACTTGTTTCGACGGCCTTCCAACAACAACGCTCTTAGGGCATGGATGTGCCTCTAGGCGGTGGGGAACATCAGCTCAGGCTAGGATGAGCCTCCTGCAGCCTACGGTGTCATCGTGGAGTCTCTAACAGGCATAGACAGCCTCTTCCCGTTGACGCCAATAAACAACCGGCTGCGTTCCAGAGACTCTAGTGTGCAGCTCAAGGGCTCGGGCAAACCATAACAAACCCTCAGAAGCGTCTTCACCATGGAGCTCAGTCAAGGGCCAAAGTATGGATACTCGGCTCATCGTCCAGTCTCAGAAGCAGAATCAAGTACCGATGTCTTGAACACTAACACCAAGGAAACGCGAGTACAGGACCACATAGCTGCATGAGAATGGGGTCGTCTCCGCCAACAGCCAGCCATCCACTCGAGCTCGTGTGTTATTGTCCGGAATACCATGGTGTAAAAAACATGCGCTTCAGCTGCTGCTGCAAAGACTCTTCACGCTAGAGCTACCAAGACGCTCAGACTCCAACTAACAACAGACAGAATACCTTCAGCACAACACATCTCTTATTATCAGCTGCTTCACTACAGACCCTAAGTCAAGCTTCGATCACACGGCGTCCCCACACACGACAAGGCCCTCGTCGAATGTCTGTGTGACTTGGTCCAAGGGCGAGCGTAGGAGCTGATTCGAGGCTTGACCCATGCATACCCATGCTCATGCCCATGCCCATGTCAGCGTCTTCCCCAAGAGCCCGGCACCGGCTCAGCCACTAGGGACTCGTCATTGAAATATATCACTTTGTCAGGGATTTTAATATTCAACCGGCACTGCACTGCAGACAGCCGAGTATGGAGAATACCCAGCATTGACTTGTTGTTATGTGTTGCAAAACCGTAAACTGCTGCAACTCATCAAGGGAGTCGGCATTCTTGGGTTATATGTGGCGTAACGAGTTTGGACCTGTTGAGTATGCGCGTCTACGCGTCCTTGCATCTTTGTTGATTGCTTCAATTCCAGTGGCTACCTCGTCTGCAGCTGAGGATGGCTATCACGAGCCACGCCACTCTTTTCAAACGGTTCCAAATAGCGTATGATATATCGCAGTTCTATTCCCTCAGTCATATCAGTGACTCGGTAGTCCGACTCTCTTCAAGCTAAAAGTCGTTTTAGCAGCGCTTAATGAGTGAAGAGCTGAGGGGAGAGGTTTCTGTCTGTCAATGTGACTTACCATGTCTCAAACCATTCATATTTGTACTCCAGACCCATGATATATGCACTGACCTCCCAGGGTTTTCATCCAATCCGACTGGTCAGACATCGGTACTCGGCCTCTCTGCCGTCCGCGAACTCGGCAATGTTCAGATGCTGCCACGACAGCACGAATGATACTATATACCTTGCAGTGGCCTAGACTATCATGGAGCCTTGACACGAACCCCTGAGAGAACTATGCTTGGTGCAGGCATATGTTTTTGATACGATCTTTGGGATAGCACCTTATTCCAGCCGGATCAAGTCAGATAGTGTTCAGTCTCTTGCTAATGAGCGGTCTATCTATCATAAGCTACCTAGTGTAAGAAGTAGACCATGACAAATGACACTTGCACCGACTCAGGTGCTCCCTCTAATAATCTATCTCAAACAGGGGATCATTAGTGACCCAATATATGGCTTAGATTTGCATTGTTTCATACATACCCTCATTGTCCTGTCCAAAACCTCTATCCTGCTTATCCATACCTGCTCCATAATCTGTATAGATTCCTGAAAGCCCACTCAATTATCGACGGGAATGGTTTCATTTACATCCAAATAATCATGTTTCTCTTGTTGTGGAGTTCATCGTATTGAGTTCGTCTCCTGTACGTGCGTTCTGCAACTGAAACGGCATTCCGTTATACTGAGACGGACCCCTGCAGACTTGACTTTCATCGCTAGATTGAAAAGAGTGCAAGTTGGTGAGCAACGGTCATGGCTAATATGGGGTTTGCCAGTCAATCATAGTAGAGTCGAGCATCAATTAAGTTGTTTAAAGACGTAAAAAGCAAGAAGGTAGTCTTCGTATGCTATTAAAGATAGTATGCATGTATTTTGTGTTCATATCTTCGCGTCTCTCTTGGTTCCCAATTGTCCCGCTCCTTAACACCAGTTCAACGATAAACTTCTCTCCTCGCGTCATCTGCATACACAATTTCCTGTGTCGCTCCTCGTGGTCGCTCGATAAAAGCAATCTCCTCTCCTCCTCTCATCGGTTGATTGTAGTACCACTCCACCGGCCGCGTGCTGTACTCTCGCCTCACGACGCCTTGCTCCGCAGTCAGGGCGCCGTATTCTCGCCCGTAAGGCAGTGCAGCCTCACGGCGATTCTCCGGGTGGACACTTGTTGCATATTGACGTACGGCTGCCTCGGGTCGCACGCTCTGCACTCGCCCGTAGTCCCGAGCAACTTCATAGCGGACAGACTCTGCTGGTCGCACGCTCGTCGGCCTTGTAATGTACTCCCTCGCGCCATCTTCCACGCGACGTCGCTCTGGAGGTGCCATTGTATCGATGAATTCACCAGGGGGAGCCATCGGCCGTGATGAAAGCTCACGTGGATGGTGGTCTCTGTAGTCTTGCGAGATGTACTCTGGCTGTGTGACAACCCGCCTAGGCATATACGAGGGAGACGGTCTTCGATAAACTATCCTTCCATCTTCGTATCTTTCCACAAGTTGCTGTCTTCGAGGTGCAGAACGCTCATATATGATCTCGGGCTCACCAGATTGAGCGGGAGGGACGGCGGAATGCCGGATAATCGTCGAGCGTGGTGGCTCGATATACTCACGCCCATAAGCATCTACAATAATCCGAGTTGGCGGTGGCCTGTGAGGCGCCATAAAAACATCGCCATCCGACCTCAAGGCAGCTGGCGAAGCTTCCTGCGCTCCCGAGTAGGGCCATGATGGGCGTTGATAGCCGTCGTTCGGTCGAGCTTGGGATTCTGCTCGTCTCCCAATCGACTGTCTCTGGTGATGAGTTGAAACAAGCGGAGGTTGTTCAACGGCATACGGTCCGCTGGAGACGTACTGATCATCGGCATATTCTCTCCTATAGACCGTACTTCCGGGAACAGTAGTACTTGCTGCACGTTGGGAAGAGAAGCCTACTCTTTCATAGTCTATCGACACTCGGTCATCCCTCTCTTGGCGACCATGGAGAGGTTCGAGTGGATAGTGGCCAGGGTGTGGCTCGTAGCGAATTTCTTCGTAGCCAGGTTCATCTGGTTGGTGTTGAGTGTACCTTTGACGCTTGTTGGGACGAACGTAAGATGGAGCATTTATGGGGGACGGAGATCGAGGTTCTGGCTTAATATAAGGGGTTGGTTCGGGCTCAGGCGCTTGCCTCTCAGCCTTCCTCTTCTTCTTCTTCCCCTTTCGCTTCTCGGATACTCCTCCGCCTTGAGGCGAGCTTTCTGGACTGGTCACAGCAATTGGCTCGTTTCTAAGGGCGGCAACTTGTGCGGGAGTACCCGTGGAAGAGTTTGACGTTGCCTCAGCTGCCAAGGGGAGTCGCCTAGCAACCGCCAATGGTGAAGCCTGAGCAATCTGAGGGGACCGCTCATGTGCTCTCATGAGGGGAGAAGGAGGGTGGCTGTCAATGTAATGTTCACGGCGTGGCTGGCGAGCAGCTGACCCATATTCACCCTTACGCCTATCAGCCTCCATATTGCTGGGACTTTGTCCAGTACTTGTATCCTGATCCGGCACAGCCTTGTGCCCATTGTAAGTGGTCAGGCCAGGAACCTGCCCAGCTCGTGAAGTACTATTGACGCTCGAGGTGCCAGCGAAGGCCGATGGGTTCGAATAGGATTGACGAGGCCGAGAATGGCTCGACTCGTACGTGTCCAGAGTAACTGGCTCAGGATCAGTCGGTCGGATTCGAGAGATAGCAGCATTATGGGAGTTTATCGGCGGTTGCGGCTCCGCGATGTCGGGAATCTGTATTTCTTCAGACTCGTTACGAACGCGTGAGGTCAAAACGGAGGACGGAGTGTTGTGCTGCGACGAATAGAAAGTGTTGTCATCAAAGGAATCACTTGCATTGTCAAGATTAGTAGCATCAGCAGTAGGAGCAGTAAGATCAGGCCCAGAAGTGGTTTGGACAAGCTTCAGGGCTTTGGTCAAGACTTCGTTAAGATCAAAATCAACAACAGGCTCTCCCTGGGCTGCGCTCTTTGAAGCGACCCGTCTTTGTTCGACCTCATCTCTTAGAGAGCGTTCCAACCTCTGTCTCTGCAGTTGCAGTTCTGCTTTCACCAGATCATCAGACTTCTCTAGGAAGATGGGATTGATCTCCGTAGACCCAGCGCCGTACGGCTTGCTGATCTTTGTGGTACTAGACGGTGTTGTTGGCTGACCAGTGGCAGACACCTCTGCTTGCTGCGTTTTTGGGGCAGGATCCAGTTGTTTGTCTGCTTGGTTGTTTGGCGCGTCATTTTTGATGGGTGTACCTATCGGGTGAATGGAAGATTGTGCAGATGCAATCAGGTTAGAGGGAGGTTTGATGGTTGGATGTTCACCAGAAAGAATCGTGGATTGGAATCGCACGATCTTTTCGTACTGCTGAATCTGATGACGCTGGTTCTCAGCCAGGCCAGATAATTCATTCCTGCTAGCAAGACGCTCCTGGACTACAGGTCCTTGTGCCATGACGGCAGCTTGCGAAGTGCACACGTCGCGTCACCAGATGCTTCTGGAAAGCAAAGTAAAGCAGGGCCAGGACAGGATAGCTCCGCGTTAGCCTATTTATGCGCGAAGAATAAACGCGACCGACACCGCTACTCTAGGTAGACGTGATACGATGCGAACAAAGCAGATGCTTTTGACCAAGATGGGTCGGTTGTTGTTCAATATTGCGTTGTTCAAGAAGCTTGAAGGTCTGTGCAGGATGATAATGGAATGGTTTAAGTGTAGGGCAGTCGCAGTAGCCTTGACCTTGACTCGACGCGGAAAGGCAAACAATTTAGGCGGTGTATGCGGCAGAATTCTTCCGCTGCGCTGCAGGGACTCGAGATCGCCATTGAACCTACTTAACCTAGTACTGTATCTGAATGATAACCGAATACCGTTTATAAATTGCTATGAGCTGATAAGTACCATGCTAATTTTATAATATAATCTCACAAATTATGCTCGTAGCTTACGGTAATGCTGATGGCTGCGGACTCAAGTTTCTAGTCCTGCGCAGAGATAGTAGGTTACATCGATGTCATAGATACTTGGTTGGGATACAACTGGATTGGAGGTGATTGTATGAGGATGTAGAGATTCATGTTAATATTTCAGTAATAATTTGAAAGGAGTCATATATTCTTTGCTTTTTTGCTTAGATTTTCTCCCATGAAGGCTATACGATTCGTATCATGAGACTCATGGCGTCTGTCCATGTTCCAGGGATCATGTATCATGGAAAGACCATAGCATGTAAGGAGTACTAAGCTAGAGAGCCTCCTTTTTTGTAAACCCATGATCATTCACACCATGGTACTCATGGATGTTAAAGCCCAATGGCCTATTCACGCGTGTTTTAGATGGACAGTGCAATCCGTAATGAACCATCTTCCATGTATCATAATGTATTCATCGCATGTTTGACAACTATACCAAACGCTCTATGTGCTAACTAGTGACCAAAGTCCCGCCATCGGAGGTCGAACATGGCACTTGGGCATTATTCAGCCACACACCGCAAGAGTCATTGGGTGAAACTGATCGTCAAGACCGGATATAATCCATTGAAACAAAGTATTAGCCTTGCCATTTTAGCCACCCATAAATCTACTATATAAACTGGCTTTTCTCTCCAACAGCCTTTCAATGTACCAACTACGACCACGTGTCTCAACATTATCATCCCTCAAGCGCATATTCAAACCTTCACTGTCTTCTTTGTTGCTCAACTCAAAGCCGACATCGCCCTACCGTCGCATCGCCAACATCAACACTGGCCTCAAAATTCAGAATCGCACCAAATTCACCATGGGCAGTACTCAAGATATGAACGCCGGAAGACCGGTCCTATTCTTGTAAGTTTCCTCGGTCTATGGCTGCTAAAAACTTTGAGCTAATTCCCGTATAGCGACATTGACAACTGCTTGTACCCAAGAAGTGAGACTCAACAAAAGCTAAAGTTTATGGCTCCTTCAATCTAACAGTGGATACAGGCGCCAAAGTACATGATTTAATGGCTAAACTCATTGATGAGTACTTCTCAAAGCATCTAGAACTGCCTTGGGATGACGCGGTGAAGCTGCACAAGGAGTATTACACCAACTATGGTCTGGCAATTGAGGGGCTTGTGCGCCATCACAAAATCGATCCTCTGGATTACAACGCAAAGGTGGACGATGCCTTGCCTCTCGAGGGGATTATCAAACCCAATCCTGAGCTACGCGAGCTTCTTGACGACATCGACAAGTCCAAGGTTTCGGTCTGGCTTTTCACCAACGCGTATGTGAACCACGGGAAACGAGTTGTTCGACTTTTGGGTATCGAGGATATCTTTGATGGCCTTACTTACTGCAACTATGCAGAGCAGCCCATGCTGTGCAAGCCTGACCCCCGAATGTACGAGAAGGCCATGCGCGAAGCAGGTGTTGAGCGAGTGGAGGACTGTTTCTTTGTTGGTAAGTTCTTTCACCGTAGAATTCTGGCGACTATGTCTAATATTTCCAGATGATTCTTATCTCAACTGCTCAAAGGCAAAGGAATTTGGTTGGACAGCGGCCCATCTTGTTGAAGAAGGGGTGCCTGCTCCTAAAACTCCTGCCTCCCAATATCAAATCCAGCATCTGCGAGAACTCCGCAATGTCTACCCACAATTCTTCAAATCGACAGCAAAATAAGGCATAACATGACAACATCGGCGTCGGTTGCTAGGTAGAGGACACTGTATGTAAGACGCGGGATAAAGCACTAGACGGCGGCGTTCAAGGCGCTCACTAGAACGAGATACCTAATTATTATGCTTCTCCAATTAAAACAGACGGAAGGGTTACCACTTCCTGGGCAACGCCCTTGAAGCATACTCGTCCATACTCCATAACTCCGCGCTATGCAACCATGATCATCTTTAAAGTGAGATAGATCCTTGAAATTAAGGACGTATTCAAGGCCGTCGAATGCTGCGAATCACGCTGTCAAGCTCAGACAGTATCTGGTCTTTCTCCTTGATTGCTTCCTGGCGCTGGGCCTCAGCAATCTTCAAATCCTCTTCGAGTTCTTTGATGTATCTCTCTTGGTCCATTTCGCTGTTATCCAATCCTGGAAGTGATGAGATGAGTACCTCGATTTGCTGCTCCTTGAGGATGAGATCTTGCGACAACTCCACCATTCCAGCGCGAAACTCATCTGGGGGAAGTGAATCAACTAGTAGATGGTAAGTGGCCATTGACCATATGAGAGTAACAAGATATATCATACCTTCTTTTGGAGCATCTTTTACTTCGCGGATTTTGTCATTAGGACCAAGCACCTCCAGGTCATGCCGCTTGTTGACATAGTGCAGGCATGCCACAAACTGTTGTGCCAGCTACGAAGCGTGTTAGTAGAATTTTCACCCCCTGAGTAAAATCCAGCGCAAACCTGATCTACAGCATCTTGAAGTTGAGTTAAACGATCACCCATGATGATGGCTGTGAACTTGCTCCCAAAGAATACAGAGCCCAGGCAACCAAGGTAACTTAGAAGTGACGGAGTTGGATCACGTGTAGAGAGGTCGGAGGTCGGGCAATCAACAATCCGCCCGGAAACTGGAGCTGTTTTTTTGAGTTGAAGTGAACACCGTTGTCTCTGGGCGAGCTATGACATGATTGGCAGCAACACCATGCTTGCTTGTTCTTAACCCTTCCAAATCCACATCTTATTACTTGTTCTCTGTGCGCTCTTCTTTTTCTCACACCCGTCTTGGTAATACTTTCTCCTACACTCTTTTACATTAACCACTATTCAACATGTCCTCTCCACCTCCTCAACCTGGCCCTCAGCCTGGGCCAGGTCAGATTCCCATGCCTCAGCCGGGGCAGCGACCTACGCCCGAGCAGATCCAGGCAATGCAGCGCCAACTCGCCATCGATGCCGAGAAGGCCGGCATGACTGTTCCGGAGTTTATCGATCATATCAAGAGGCAGGCCCAGGAGCAGATGCGGATGCGCGCGCAACAGGCACAGCAAGGTGGCCACGAGCATGACCACAGTAACTGTGATCACGATCACGAGCATGATCACGAACATCCTCACCCTCAGCAGCAGCGCCGCTCCCAACCTATCACTCCTGGTCCTCCTAACCCCAAGGCTCTCGCTCTTGCCAAGTTCCTCCGCGGTCAGGATCTCAAGACCCGTACTGTCATTCTGAATGGCGAGCGCAAGGACATGTTTCGAGGTAGGTCCACTCGATGCTAGGAACTCCCCAAATACTAACACAGCAAAGTCAAGCGAGCGCTCCGAGCTCTGCAGTCTCCTGCATATGAGAAGGCCCGCAAGAAGAACCCCCTTCTACCCGAAATCACCGACCGAGCTTCCCTCGAGAACACCTTCAAGCTACTGCCCCTGAGCATGCTCGCCCTCCGGGTTAACAAGATCGAGCCTCAGGCAGGCGCCAACGGAAAGAAGCCCAAGCGTGTCAAGGGCCAGTGGACCGTCAAGATCGAACAGCAACAGGAAGCAAAGGACGATATGTACTATGCTTGGCTGTGGGAAGGCAGTCAGATTAAGCGTCAGATCTATGCCGGTCTTGCGCTTCTCGCCATCTTCGCCATTGTTCTATACCCTCTCTGGCCTCTGGTGTTACGCCAGGGCGTCTACTATCTCAGCTGGGGACTCTTGGGACTCCTGGGATTGTTCTTCTTGATGGCCATTTTCCGTGTTATCCTGTTCTGCATCACCTACTTCACCACAGCGCCCGGCCTCTGGCTTTTCCCCAACCTATGGGAGGATGTTTCGTTCATGGACAGCTTCAGACCTGTTTGGGCTTGGCATGAGGTCAGTAAAGATCTATCACGAAAGAAAATAGCCAAAACACTAACACGAGCGCAGACCGAGAAGAAAAAGAAGAAGAAGAAGGCATCCACCCCTGCAACCTCCGCCAACCCTGCATTTGCAGCTTCTACTGGACAACTTGGGCCCACAACCGCAACGACAACTGGTACCGATACCCAGGTTAAGACGGGCGACGTGCACCAACGCCACTATGAGGCGCCTAGGGTCGAGGAACTAGCGGACGACGAGTAGATGCTGTACAAAAGTGAACCTTGATTTGCGGCGTTTCTGGGAAGTGTGTATCGGTATCATATGGATCTTTCTTTGTGCAGTTACTGGGTGTAATGAAAGCAGGTAATTTCACTGCAAGATTCCTCTTAATTCATAAAATATGATTAAACTTTCATATAGTGATTATTATGAATGCTAGCCTGCTGTTAGTTTTCTGGCCCTGAAATGCTACATATACCTGACTGGCGTCTGCTCTTCGGCCATATAAGTGGCTCTCGGGATGAAGGAAAGCATAAGACCTATAATTATCAGACAGAAATAATCATAAAGCTTTAGTGCAATTTAGACCAGGTAGCGCTTTACCTAAATACTTAGGTATTTTTTATACCCTAATTTAAGTCTTATTTTTCTATACCTCCTAAAGTGTTATCCTAAATCCTCCAGCTTGCTAACTATAACCAAGAACACTCAATTGCAGAGGATGATCCTGACCTTATTCCTTCCAGATGAATCCAACCGGAGAGAAGGAAATGACCAGTGGGTTCAGGAGCATTCTAATGCGCACATCTCCTAAGGATCTCTCCCAGCTCATCCTTGCTCACATGCCCCGTCAAGTTCAAAAGGTCTTTTGGAAGAATCACCTCAAGCCATCAGACCTCCTCGGATTACCCGACCTGCCAGCATTCTTTAAACATCGTGGCGTATATGCAAATATTGCAACACAAATGTCTAGCAGCGATGATATATTGGAAGGCCCGTCCCAATCCGGAAAATACCAGCAAGCTGTCAAGGCCCGGAAAGCAGGTGCAAAGATACTCGAGAGTAAGGTTTACGTCGACTCTTCAGTAGGAAGAAAAGGTCTATACGACCGGATTCGCGTTCACGAAGCATTAACGAATAAGGGACGGAAGACATTCGGGCATTATGCATTTACCAGCCAAGAGGACGTGGTATCCAGCTTCAAACTAATCGCAGTCTTCCAAAACCCATTTCTCATATCAGAAGAGTCACAAGACACGCAAAGATGGGTACCAGTCTTTGTCGAGAGGTTGTTAATAACCTATCTGGGCACGTATGCCAGAGACAACATACCTCCCCACATGGATGATAACTACGCACCACCCGCGTTACTTGCTTCTACAAGTTTAAACCTCGCTTGGCCCATTGTTCAGGGCATAATTGGCAAGATGGTTTATGCCACAGCTTGTGCGAATCCAGGATGCCGTAGGCAACTCGGCCCGGCCAAGCCAGGATATCGGGGGACCAAGCACCTGGTTCCTATCCGTGGGGAATCACTCGGGGGTCGCACTGTTATCATTGTGCAATAATATTATATACGCCTGGTGCTTTCCCTTCTTAAAAAGGCATCTTGTTGAAAACTACCTACAGAGAGCATTAATAAGGACTGGCTTGCTGTAGGTAATAAGGATATTATATTATAGCTAGGTAGGTTAAAAGTTCTCAGAAAAATTACTTTAAATAACTATAACTTTTAAAATCTTAAGGCTAGACTTTTTTCTATAGTTTTATAAAATTTATAAATTTATAGCTATTATAGAGTGATAAATACCTACCTAACTTTAGCAACCTAAAGAGTAGTAGTTAGACTTCTGTCATATCAATATACAACAAGGCGTGCAGTGCCCCAATTCCTAAAACCGAGCCTCTATATGGCTTCAGGGGAAGTATCCGTTGTTGCCGATACGATCAATGGCGTGCCAGATATCAAGTGGGGTAGAATAAGTAAGGCTTTAGATCTAGAGGCGGCATACTGAGCGCCTTCGCCCAGTATAAGAGTCGTTCCGTTCCGCGCTGTGCAAAGCTTCGGTATAGATTCAGCGAGATATAGTGGCACACTCTATTGGCCTGCTTAGAGATACTGAGATGGAAAATATATCTATTGCGGCTGGCTATGAATACTTGTTTACATCGATATCTTAGAAGCGTTAGTAAGATATCTCCGTTGATGCCTATTACCCCTATTCGATCCCCTACTGTTAACTAACATAACGCCACTCATTGTGTTAAATGCGGTCACTTTATTGTGTAAGAAGTTGATTTTAGGTAGATAACAGCTGGTATAAGTGTGATCTTCCTATCAGTATCTGGTTAATATCTACTATTAGTTATTAAGTTCGACAAGTAAGATCACCAAGTTCCGGAAATTAAGTATGTGATTCCCTACCTGTATTAAGTCATACTACTTTCCATTCAGCCATGTTAACGATAAGCTATGTATTATGAGAACTGCCAGCTTCGGTGCCACAGGTGCGATTGTAACAAAATGTAAAGGAAGATTCAGCTATAGCGGGGTGGACAGACAGTATTTCTCGACCAGGTGCTGTGGTATCTTTGACGAAAATGATATAGAACAGGTGGCAATAAGGAGTTATGAAGCTGGATATGAGAAATATAACCGGATCAGTGACAATCTGACCGCAAGATTGAATGGGCTAGTAATTCGGTGATAGAATAAACTAAAAGTTGCCGTTGCATCAGACTCCGGAAGTAAATAGGTAGATGATGGTTCTTTATTTTTTGGTATCTAGAAAGCAAACCGAAGCACCTCTGTCGCCGACCACGATCCCTCATGAGAACAACAAAATCGAGTCGCCTCGCTCTCCTACCTGCATTGCAGGGGGTTCTCTACACCAGTTCCAAATCACACCCAATCAGTTTAATAAATATCAAAACTTGAACGCCCTCTGCTTCCACTCTCCAAGGGGTAGCTCTTATGTCTGCAACGTCAAGTGTTTCCAGAAGAAGGTTCCGTCTTTGAGTTCACCATTTGGACTTAGGCCATATTTTGGGATCTGGCCGAGCTCAGTGTAGCCAAGTTTCTTATACACTTCTTCTGCAGCGCTTCCAGTCTCGGTGTCGAGAAGCTAAGTCTGATCAGTCACTAGAACCCTACCGAGGGGCCGGTTTGAACTTACCAGAATAGTCCTACCTCGTCGGGTCGCTTCCGCCTCGAGGGCTGCAACCAGAGTTCGAGCTCCTCCTCTGCCACGGAAAGTTTTGTGAACAAGAAGCTTCTCCACGACGCCACGGAAAGGGCCTGTCTCTGAAGAGGGCATGACAAGCATGACAACGCCCATCACATCGGGGCCCTTTGGCCGAGCTTCGGGTTCGGACTCTTTAAGGAGAATGAAAATGAGACGCTTTCCATCTGTGACTTCGGCAATGCGCTCTTTCCACCAGGAGAGGAGCTTCTCATGAGATAGGGGCGGGAGGAATTCCGCGATAGTGCGGTCGTGGGTGATGCAGGAGGCGTGGATGGCGGCGAGGTAAGGGATCAAGTGGCTATGTTGACCCGGCGAGAAGAGGGTCACTGTTCCTGATTCCGTCATGTTGAAGGTATCTTATTGATCACGCGAGTTTTGTGTGATAAGTGGTGAGTGAGTTTTCGGGTGGATGCTTCACAAGATGGCGGTCGTATCTCAACGTACAAGACTTCTTTGTTGTAAACCGCATTCGCTCGCAACTTTGAAGCCTTGTTACCTCGGTACTTGAGCTACAGAACTGGTCGAATAGCTAACGGTAGTTGTTGGTGAAAGATTTCTAGGCAAGATTAGACCTTGAGTGATATGAAGAGGGGACAACGTTATAATGTTATGGGTTATCCGATGTAGGAGCTAGAGAAGTACTAGAAGCTAGACTCACCTCGAAGGGGCCGAGTATTGAACTTTGTTGATCGCTCAAGTGGTTTAAGAAATAGAGACGGGAGAGATTTTGGGTGTTGAGAAGGTGTCTAAGTAAGGCAATCGGAGAATATCGGCTAGGCAAGTTGAAGGGTGAGGTTCCAAGGCCTCTCTCTTTAACAATGAGGCCGGGTGTGATTCAATGATTGGAACCCTCAAACAAAGCAAAGCAAAAGTCATGCAGGGCCGGGCAGGGAGAAAAAAACTTCGTCTGCCCTGGACTGGGTGGCCATTGGACCACTGGGCTTCAAGGTCACGTCCCCTGCAGCCACTACAAGTGCCCTGGCACAACCGAAGAATAGCGGCTGTCAGAAGCTTTTCCAGCGGGTTGGGAGGTGGGCGTGGGGTCGGATCCATCCATTCCATTCCCGCCGCACCGGGTAATTGCACCTGGACGGGCAGGCACTTACGTTGTTACTTTACCTGCCGGATCCCATTACATAGTAGCATTAGCTCCCGCTGTAACGGCTCCGCTCACCACCATCAGCCGAGCTTGACACCCTCAAGACGACGAGCATGGACTGATCTGATTAGGGTCTTTCCATTCTTTCACACCGCGGAACCGTCAAGAGGTTGCACGCCACTGTTGAACTTGCCACAGATTCAGTGAGAGAGAAAATAGCGCACTCACGAATCTGGAAGGTTACTACTGTACCTAGCTAGCTGGCTGTGAAGAGCTGAGATTGAGTCCATGGACGGGTTGATGAAACGAGACGGGACGGGACGGATGGAGAACGGGGGTTTAAACGGAATGTGTTTTATGTAATATGTTTCTATTGCTAACTTGTTCAAGTGGTACTGCTATTCAAGACTCTCTACCAAGTTCAGAGCATCCGCGTCTATCAACATCTCGTCTTCCGGCTGATATATACCCATGCCAAGTCATGAGCAACCCCATACAGGGCAACTGTAACAGAAATCTCGGCTACCAGAAGCAGGTCCGGGTGATGCACAATAAGCGGTTTCAGAAGTTGATACCTAGCGTTGGCTGTCAAGTGTCAGTTGACTGAATATGAGCTGGTAGTCTGGACAAGGGAGTAGAACAGGCCATTCATTGCTAGGAACCCGTTGCTGTTCAAGGGTTTCGATTGGTTCAAGCAATTCATTAACAGGCTATGAGACCTTTGTTAACTACATGTGACAACCTAGAATGGGTTACCTTGCATTAGAGGAGCTCTATAACGGGGGTTGTCCTCGGCAGTCGAAGCTGAATCAATACCAGAGGCACGCACGCAAGAGTGGAGATCACAGCCATTGAGTGCTTGAAAAGGTATGACATTGATTTCACTAATACAAGAGGCTGTTTATCTGATTCACTCATGAGTTAGTAGTCCAAGACGTGAATTGCTGATATGTTGTCTATTAAGGTGTAGCCCCGCAGCTCAACCCATGGATGGTTCCATGGAACAAAAGATGCTTGCCTGTTTGACCAATCCAATTGATTGATTGCTTGCTTGCTAACTCCGTGAAAACACGAGGTACTCGTTGATTCATTGGTTCTCCGCTTTAGGCCACATTCCAATGGGAACAGCCGCTCATCATCAGCGTCATCAAACAGCTCCCCACTCATCCAGTTGTTTTCCAAGCTTGCCTCGTGGCGTCAGCTCGTCAGCGTCACTGAGACAACTTATCTCTTGCTTAAACCCACCGCAACTTGGATAAACTAGTTGAATCTTGACATTCATCTAACTATCTTGGACATTTTACTCTCAAATATCTACTTGGTGTGAGGCAATTGTCCTCATACACACCGTACGTCATGGAGTCTTTCTTCAAGAAGATTGGCGAGCACGTGGAGAGTGCTCTGGGCGGAAAGGACGACGACGACAAGCACTCTCAATCTCATGGTGAAAGTCAGTCTCATGGTGGTCAGAGCCAGTATGGACATGGTGGCCAGAGCCAGTATGAGCACGGAAGCCAGAGCCAGTCTCAAGGAGGCTATGGCCAGTCCTATGGTGGACAACAGAGCCAGCAGCACTACGGGGGACAGAGCCAGTATTCAGGCCAAAGCCAGTATGGAAGCCAGAGCTATGGCCAGTCCCAAGGAGGCTATGGCCAGTCTCACGGCGGAGAACAGCACTACGGAGGACAAAGCTATGGCCAGCCCCAAGGAAACTATAATCAATCTCAAGGAGGCTATAGCCAGTATGGACATGAAGGCCAGACTCAATCCTATGGCGGCCAGCAGTATGAAGGCGGACAAAGCCAATCTTCTCAATATGGCCAGTCCGGAGGACAGAGTCAACCTTCTCACCACCAAGAAAGTGGCGGTCAATCTCATGATAAGAAATATTCTCATGACGAGGCTGCTCAATATCTTCAGAGGCAGCATGCCATCAACCGCTATCAATCCTTTGCTGGAGAATCAAAGGGTAACGTCAAGTGGTATGTCGATGGTGCTTCTTACTTTTGGGCCGTATCTCAGGCTCTCGAGCGTAAGTCTACCACCAAACACAGAATACATTGACATCTATTAACATGTAGCTATCATCAGAGGCCCGAGAAAACATCTACATTCTTGATTGGTGGCTGAGCCCCGAGCTGTACCTGCGACGCCCTCCTGCCAAGAACGAGCAATACCGACTGGACAACATGCTCAAAGCCGCTGCTGAGCGTGGCGTGCGCGTTTGTATCATAGTGTACAAGGAAGTCGAGGCAGCTCTCACTTTAAACTCATCTCATACGAGAACCTATCTAGAGGGACTTCACAAAAACATCCAGGTCTTCCGACACCCCGATCATATCCCTACTGGGTTCGACCTTCAGAGAGAATTGGGCAAGTCAATCAAGGCCCTGACCAACTTTGATCTGTTCAAGGCATCCGGAGATGCTCTCAAAGCCGTTTACGGTACTGCTGGTGATGTTGTGCTGTTCTGGGCACACCACGAGAAATTGCTACTCATCGACAATGGCCGAGTGGGTTTCATGGGAGGACTCGATATGTGTATGACATTTTACAATCCATACGGAATGAACAATGCTAACTTGGGTAACTACAGGTTTCGGAAGATGGGATACAAGCAGTAAGTACTTCAATTGCGGGTAAAAACTTGGATGCTCACAACACCAGGCCACCCCATCGCCGATGCTCATCCTGGCAACCTCGATGCTATTATATTCCCAGGACAAGATTATAATAATGCTCGCGTGATGGATTTTAGTGACGTCAAGAACTACCAAGAAAACAAACGTAAGTTCATCTTTGTTGTGGTTTTGGAACATCTGTAGGGTTGAAGGCTCGAGACTGGCTGCCCAAAGACCAGTAGACCCTTACCCTGCTTAACTATAAAGGCCACTCTACACATCCAAGGAACTATAAACTAAAGGGTTTCAGTCGATAGAACCAAGAGCTCAAGAATGGGCTGGTCGGACGTCGCTCTGAGCATGAACGGACCCATCACTCGAGACATGGTTGATCATTTTATTGACCGTTGGTGAGTTTTGATACTACAACCTGATATTTTTACAAACCACTGCTAAACATGAACAGGAACTTCATCTTCAGAGACAAGTATAAGGAGAAGAACCCGGGCAAGTATCAGAAGATCGAGGCACCCCCACGAGACACCTCCGGCTATGGAGATAGCCGCTCTAGAGGCGATGAAGACAACATGAGCGGCTTGACTGAGCGATTCAGTCGTGGTATGGATAGACTCAGGTCATTCGGAGGAGATGATGAGCCACATCACCGCGACCGTGGAGATGGCCAGATGCCTCGCATTCAGATGATTCGAAGGTATGGCGACCCTACCTCTCCGACTACCTACTAGAGACTAATATGATACAGCTGCGCCGAATGGTCATCGGGCCATGCTATTGAGCATTCAATTCAGAATGCCTACGTTCAGATAATTCGTGAGGCCAAGCACTGCATCTACATCGAGAACCAGGTACCTAGCCCCCTTTACTTTTCCGACAGCTTTACTAATTGCTTAGTTCTTCATCACTGCTACTGATGACAAGCAAAAGCCTGTTAAGAACAAGATTGGTGCTGCATTGGTAGAGCGAATCATCCGCGCCGACCACGAGGGCGAGCCGTTCCATATCTGGGTGCTCATGCCAGCAGTCCCTGCATTCGCCGGCGACCTACATGATGAGGGCGCACTGGGAACTAGGGCTATCATGGAGTTCCAGTACAACTCCATCAGCCGAGGTGGCTACAGTATCATCGAGAAAGCCCGTAAGGCCGGTGTAAACGACCCCAGCCGATACATCGGCTTTTACAACCTCCGTAACTACGACCGTATTAATACATCTAAGACTATGGCCGATGCGGAAGCCCGCACTGGTGTGTCTTACGAGGAGGCTCGGAAGGAAAAGGAGCGGGAACTTGGTGGTTACCCGGACGAGAGCTCCGGTAGGACAGCCCGTGATGAGTACCTGGCAAGTCGTGGAGAATTCTCTGGCTCACGACAGAGTGGGGGATACCAGAGTCGGGAGTATGGAGGTCGCTCTGAGCGGGATGAGTACCACCATGAGTCTCGAGGAGGGTACTCCGAGTCCAGACAGAGCTACGGACGACAGGATGACGACCACCGTGGTGGACATTCCGACTCCAGATACGGCGGAAGACGTGGTAGTGATGATGACTACCGTGGCGGACATTCCGACTCTAGATACGGCGGCAGACGCGACAGTGACGACGAACATCGCGGCGGACATTCTGGTTCCAGATATGGTGGTGGTAGACGCGACAGCGATGATGACCACCACCGTGGTGGACACTCCGACTCCAGATACGGTGGTAGACGTGACAGCGATGACCACCAGCGAGAGGAGAGCTACGGTGGTCGATCTCAACGTGATCCATACAGCCATCCACAGGCTGATCCTCGATTCTCAGGCAGACCTCAGCAGTACCAGGGAGGAAACTCCCAACCAAGCTACGGTGGCCGACCTGGCTCTAGGGATTATGGTCACAGTCGCGATGAGGATCGTTATCAAGGTGGCCACTCTGGCTCGAGATACGATGATCGTCCTCAGCGTCAAGAGTACCAGGGAGGCTATTCTGAATCCTCGAGATATGACAACAGACAAGAGGGTCGCTACCAAGGAGGACACGAAGAGTCACGATACGACGACAGACCTCAGCGCCAGGAATACCAGAGCGGTGGTAGGACAGATCAGTACCAGACGTACCAGCAAGGAGCTAGCAAGGTGGGAGATCACACCCTTGATACCATCAGCGCATGCTACATGGACCAAGGTCCTCGGGTCACCGATCTTCGCTGGGATGGCAACCCTGAAGATGAGATCGATGCTTTCGTCTCTGAGGAGCTGTACATTCACAGCAAGCTGCTCATCGCCGACGACCGCATCGTCATCTGCGGTTCCGCCAACCTGAACGACCGCTCTCAGCTCGGAGACCATGACTCCGAGATCGCCGTCGTCATCGAGGATCCCACCCCCGTGGAATCTTACATGAACGGCCGTCCCTACACGGCCTCCCGCTTCGCCGCCTCCCTGCGCCGCTACCTCTTCCGCAAGCATCTCGGCCTCATCCCCGATCAGCGCTGGGATCAGCCTAACCAGAACTGGACGCCCGTCGACCGAGACCCCAACAACTACGACTGGGGTTCTCCCGCCGACGTGCTCGTCCGCGATCCTCTGCACCCAGACTTCCACCGTCTCTGGACCAACACGGCGCGCGTCAACACCGAGACCTTTGACCGTGCTTTCCACCCTGTGCCCAGCAACAGTGTCAAGACCTGGAAGGACTATCAAGATTTCTTCACTCGCCACTTCATCATCCCTGGTAAGAAGGATCAGAATGTCGCTGAGGAGCGCAAGAAGGGCAAGGTCGAGTACGGCCACATTGTACAGTCAGAGTTCCCCGGCGGCGTGCAGGAAGTCAAGCAGTGGCTGTCTCGTATCCGCGGCACACTCGTCGAGATGCCACTCGATTTCCTCGTCGATGTGCATGATATCGCCGAGGAGGGTTTGACGCTCAACAGTCTCACTGCCGAGCTTTACACTTAAGGGGTCAATACGGAGGAGTGCATGAGATCGTCTCAGCTTGATGGCTTGGTATACCTTCTCTTTTGGTATCACTTGCTCAAAACTCGTAACCTTTGTACCAGTGGTATCTGGCTTGAAGCAGATGAATAAACGAACAAGTCTTGGTTAGGTAGGTGGGATATGCTAGTGGTAAAAAGTTTGATAATAGCAACATATTGAGCTAGAACTACACTACAGAATCACTTGTGTTTGACATGAAGCGGCAGCTTTAGCCCAGTTGGAGGGTCGACTGCACCCGAACTGAGAACTGAACGCAAAACTAAGCACCAGTCTTGGTGCGACAAGTTTAAGCAACTGAGACAAGAGACAAGAGGAAAGGGTCACCATGTAGCAAGGCGTTCAGACATAAGCAGCAGCAGCAGGGAAACTTGAGGTAGCAGAAACGAAACGTAACATATGCAAGCAATGTGCTCCCACACCAAAGTAGTATACAGTGCCAAGCAAAGCAATCTAAATAGATAGATACCAAACCCAAAACTCCGCAATTGACAACACATGACTATAGAAAAGCCTGTTGTGACCCATTCCAGTAACCCCCTCCTTTACATATAACAAATGGCTGTCAGTTTACAGCTACCCTGGTGTGCTATGATGAGCATCAGAGTCATGTTCATTCCCGTGATATGATATTCTCCTCGACACTCATCCCTTAGTCAGACTTGGCGTTACCATTCTGACCAAGAAGTCCATCCTTGTGGCCTAGCGAATCGTCCATGCGGAAGAAGGTGCCGCGAGACCGTCTGGTACGGTTGCGGAACCAGGAGTAAATGCCAAAACTGGCAGCAACGACAAAGCCGAGGGATAGGAAGGGGTGATCGACAAAGTTCATCTTGATGTCGAAGAAGAACTTGGCGAACGAGCCAATAGTATACTTGGGAGAGATGGGGTTAGGACCATAGACAATCTTATCAAGAGTGTCCATGATAGAAGTGTGGCTGATCATGATATGGTTGCCCGTCGGGGTGGTGTCCCAGAACTGGTGTCGCTGCAATGCTGTTAGTAACTGGTCAAGCACTAGGGAGGTCCAGGTTCTTACATCTTCCTCGTTAATGATGATACGCTCACCGTTCCTCACATCGATGCCGTAGGAGCTGGCAATCCACCTCTGCCAGAAGATGCCGTCAACCCAGGCAAAACCCACTTCCTTACGGCGAGCAGAGTCCATATCAATCTTGATGGCTTTAGCATTACGAAGGCCACGCTGGTCATCACGGCTCTCAGCCTCCTCGATTCTCATCTGCTTGGCATCGCGAAGCTTCTTACGCTCAAGCTGGAACTCCTGGACCTGACGATCCATCCACTCGCTGGCAGCATTCTTCAACTCAGAGATCGAGTTCTGTAGGCGGTCTTCATCATCCCGGTTAAGAATGGCAAGCACAACCAGTTTGTGGTTCATGATCTGCTTGGCATTGATGGCAGTCATCTCAGGGACGAGCGGAAGCCATGTAGACTTCATCCAAGAGACTAATGAGTCGACATCTCTCATCTCATCGGGCGTGATGGGAGTATAGTAGGTTGCACGACCTTCTCTCGAGACCAAGAGTCTAGGCCAAGTCGTGATCTTGAACCTAGAGCACAATTCGGGGTCATTAGTCTTGACAATCTTGCCTCGTCCAATTAGATTAAGAGGCAGAGCATCCAGTGCCTTGAAATCTTCAGTCGTAGTGGCGTGGTCGTAAAAATAGACAAAGAGTACTTCCTCGGTCTTTTCGAGTTCCTTAAAGCTCTCAGCATCGACATCGAGGACGCCATTGGCAACTTCAAGCGCCCCTTCGGCATAGGCAACAAAGTCACCTACCCCACGAAGACCCTTATACTCGGCCCGTTCAGAACCAGTCATAAAAAGAATGGTGGGGAACGCCTTGACGCCCATCTGCGTACAGAGCTTATGATCCGCCTCACAGTTGACCTCACCAATGTTGAGTTTCCCCTTCATGTTCTTGGCCAACTGCTCCCAGGTTGGGGCCATTGCCTTGCAGTGAGAGCACCACGGCGCGTAGAACTTGATGAACCAGGGATCCTTTGAGTTAGTGACTACCCTGTCGAAGTTTTCAGGAGTCAATGGAGTGCTGACACCATCCAGGTTGTACTTGGGCTCGGGATCCTTGGGTTTAGTTTTCTTGAGCATCTGACCCGTACTGGGTACTTTCCAATCATCGCCAAACGACTTCTTGTTTTCGTCATTCTTGACAGCCTCGGACTCCTTCGGTGCTTTCTCAGTCGACTCGGTCTTATCAGATTTGTCCGCCTCTCTCGGTACCTCAGTGATATCATCAAGAGACTTGCTTCCGGTCTTACCGGCCGGTTCTACGGCCGGGTTCTCAAGAGGCTTCTCAGAAGCGTCACCCGCAGCCTTCTCAGCCGGCACCTTGGTATCTTCTTGCACTTCTTTCTTCTCAGCGTCAGGCTGTGCACTCTCCTGGGCAGCCTTTGGAGCAGGAAAAACGGTATCACCGGGATTGGGTAATTCGAGAATTTCGGGTCGGCCAGGATGTGACTTGGCAAGCGCTTTTTCGATCGCATTACTCATTGTCGTCATGTTTTTGATTCCCCGCATATTGTCGATTTGCTTTCCATCCTCATATAGAATCGTGGTCGGGTATGATTGTATGTCGTGTTCCATACATAGATCATAGTAGGCTACACAGTTCACAGACGCGAATCGGAAGTCGTAGTAGTTCGTAAATGTAGCAGCCGCGTCGTCGACTGGGGGCTTCGAAGTATAGTAGAATTCGTAAAGAGTCTGGTATGTTGGAGCAAATTTGGTACAGTGCTTGCAATAGGGACTGATAACTGGTAAGTAAATAAACGACAATTCGTTGAAGGCGAACATACCTATAGTGCTTAACCATCAAGAACTTGCTCTTCTTAAGCTCTTCTTCCCAGTTTGCTGGCGTTAACTCCAGAAATGGCGGAACTGTCTTCCCATTGAAAATCGTAGGATCCGTCACCGGGTTATGTTCCTCCTCAGCCCGAGCGAAGACCGATAACCCGGCGAGTAGCGCAAGTGGAGAGAAACGCATGGTGGGCTAGAAGCGCCAACGCGATGGTGATAAAATTGTACCGAGAAACAGCTATGTATCGAGTAGAAACGGCACGGCGCAAGATATGAAAGGAGATGCCGAGGTTCAAAGCGCAAGGCCGGCTGTTCAGATGGGCGTAAGGAGGGAGAAGCAAAGGTGAGCTTGGATTAGGTGGTAGAACGATTAGCTAGTGGCGATCGCCCTGGCTGGTGTAGGTGAGGCTGGAGAGCCTGAATATCACGATATTGAAAAGAAAAGCAAAATGGCCAGAAATACAAGCCCACAGCCGCGCTCACCAGGCGCAAAAGCAGACGATGATGAGGGGCAAAAGGGAGAAGAGACAAGAAGAAGATGAAGGAGGACAAGACTTGACTATTCAGGAGACGCTTTCGAGTTCGAGACCACGTTCCCCATTCATAACGCCACAGTCCGTCCCTGGAGTGAGGAGCTCAGCCACTCGGCACTTGCCCATCTTGGGTTGGCATGTTTCCCTGCGCCTGCACTTACAGAAGGGTCGTCCCACTTAACCTCAAAAACTACAGGGGGTTTAAAAGGAAGGAGGAAGCAGGGGTACCTCAGTTGCTTGATAGCTTCAATACCTTGACTTTCTTCCTGATTTATCAACTTCAGTTCGACAAAACCAATAATTTCGGTGCCTCAAACGCATCTGTTTCACTCTATTCAACGGTGTCACGTCACTTGCCCAGCAACACAGAACAACATTAATTTCCGACCTTACACATGGTTCTGCCACTGAGGATAACTTCCCGATCTTTCTCAGGCTATTTGACTGCTTCTTGTGGGCACGTTGTACCAGTAAATTGTTTTCATTCCAAGTTCACTTCCATATATCATCAAATTTTTTCTTTACCCAGACGAAATCAACAGAATACATTCATGACGTCCCACGGAGTTGCAGCGATGGATCGTCCAGCCAAGCGCCAGCGAGTAGAGGAACTTGATGGCCATTCACCGGAATCACTTCAGCGACCCATAAGTCCTCCTAGGAAGAAGAAACGTGAAGCTATCACTATCAGATCTCCGTGGCAGTTAACGTGGATTCGAGACCTTCCAGAGAGCGACAACAAAGACGCGGTTAGCCTGCAAGACCTGCTGGGCGATCCCCTTATTTCAGAATGCTGGGAATTCAACTTTCTTCATGATATCCCATTCTTGATGAACGCATTTGACCATGATACACGACATCTTGTCAAGGTTCACTTGGTGCACGGGTTTTGGAAGCGCGAGGATGAGAATCGCATTGCTTTGGAGGTATGTATCATGTAAAGGGCCATGAAAACTATTCATATGTTTTGGACTTGGCCTTTTATATGCTAATAGTATCCAGCGAGCTGCTGCAGAGTTCAAAAATGTCAATCTCCATGTCGCTCCTATGCCCGAAATGTTCGGAACACATCATTCCAAGATGATGATACTATTCAGACATGATGATACTGCACAAGTCATCATTCATACCGCTAACATGATCCCAAAAGACTGGACTAATATGAGTAATGGTGTCTGGAAATCGTCTTTGCTTCCCAAAATGCCAAATGTACAGAGCTCTGCATTCTCCCCAGAGGACTACCCCGTTGGTAGTGGACAACGGTTCAAAATCGATCTTTTGAACTATTTGAGGTCCTACGATAAGCGCAAGCCCATTTGCAAAGCCCTTACCGACGGACTCACTCAATACGACTTTTCGAGCGTCAAAGCTGCGCTTATTGCAAGCGTACCTGGCAAGCACAATGCGCAGGATATGTCGGAGACATCTTGGGGCTGGGCCGCTCTTAAGAGATGCTTGCCACATGTCCCGTGTAAGGATCATGAGGGTTCAGAGATTGTTGTCCAGGTGTCTTCTATTGCTACGTTAGGGGCAAAGGACGACTGGTTGCAGAAGACGCTTTTTCAGTTTTTGGCCCGTTGTAAAAGCCCAAGCCTTGCACGGCCAAAGTTCAAGGTTGTTTTCCCAACTGCTGATGAGATTCGACGGTCTCTGGACGGATATGCGTCAGGAGCCTCTATACACACAAAGATTCAGTCATCGCAACAAACAAAGCAGTTGGAATACCTACGCCCGATTTTCCATCATTGGGCTAATGATTCGCCCAATGGTGCCAGTGAGTTCGTTTCTCCTAGAGCTGATGAAATTCTAATAGTTGCAGAACTTCCTGACGATATCCCTTCTCGGGACGGTGGTCGAAAAAGGGCAGCTCCTCATATCAAGACCTACATTCGATCCAACAAATCGTCTATCGACTGGGGCCTCTTAACATCAGCCAATCTTTCGAAACAAGCCTGGGGTGAGGCAGCCAGACCGACAGGTGAGATGCGTATCGCGTCCTGGGAGATCGGAGTATTGGTGTGGCCAGAGTTACTAGAGGCAAGCTCAATTATGATGAGTACTTTCAAATCAGATGTGCCTGAGATCACACAACGCAACGGCCAAGAAGGGGAAACCCAGCCGACGATTGGGTTGCGGATACCGTACAATACTCCACTACAACGCTACGCAAGTGATGAGATACCTTGGGTCGCGTCAATGCCTCACAAGGAGCTTGACTGGGCAGGACGGTCTTGGGACTGATGGGTAGAGTCATGATATGGGAAGTCATGATAAGGCTGCAACTCACCAAGGCCTCGACAATGGCCTCGACCAATCGCATGATACGAGATATATATCGCAACTCAAATTCAAAAGCTTAGACCATTCATCGTCAAACCAGATTCAAGCATCACAAACCATAGACCTTATCGACGATCCACCCCCGCATCATGTCGAGCCCGATCCACTCATCCTGGATCCAAAGATTGCACGTCTTTGGCCCGAACTGGTAAGACTCCACCTTGTAAAGAGTAGGGCAGCCTTTACGGCAATTGAAAGGGCGCCTTTTGTGACGCTAGCTGCAAAAGTCATGCCAGGCGAAGAGTGAAACCGGGTTCATTGCCTCGTTTTAGTCGCGCTCTAACTAGTGACTCGACTGGAACTACATATGTACCTACCTACATACAACCTCCTCTCATCCTCTCATCCTTTTCCCTCCCGTCTCTTCACTATCGTGGCCTTTGCATTCATCTGCAAAGTCGTCTTGACCAAAGCAGCGCGGACAAGCTCGTCGTGCTACTATTGTTCCACCTCTTTCGCGTCTCTTACGTTGCGCTGACTTTGGTGGCGTTCCTCACTGCACTCTCAAGAAGCTTGTTCTGTGTGAACCTTACGGAGCTTACCTTTGAAGCTGCGCCTGGTTGAAAACAGAAGCCATTTTCTCCTAGGCGGCTACATCAATCCTCATGGATCCAATAGGCAGGGGAGCCGGAGTTTCGCCTTATGGCACTCCGCGTAGTTCTGGCGCTTTGTTATCGTCGTCATGGCGAGTGGGCTCGCCTTTAGCTGAGGCAGCTTTGGCCGCGGATCTCGCAGAATGCTCAGACGACGAGTTTGAGGACAACGCGCTCGATGACGACTCTGTATCTGATCTCCAGGGCGATCCAATTATGTATCGACGACCAAGTGGCGTTGCCTTTGGGGGCTCTCGACCAATCCTCAACCCTCAAATATATGACGAGCCGGGTTTGACAGCTCTAGAAAGGAAGCAATCCCGCAATGCTGAGCGCAGCTTATTGCGAGACAACCATGTTCTTCCCCCAAAGCACGGCAACCAACAGCACGGCTTCTTCACCCGCCTCTACCGCCGGCTTTTTAGCACCAAGGTACCGCTGGATGAAGATGAAGAGACGCCCGCCATCACAGTCAATGGTGCCAGTGAAACAGCGCCTCTGCTAGGCTCCAGGACTGACGGCGCGTTTCCCGAGCATTTGAATGAGACATGGGAACACGCAGTGGCCGAGCATCGAATCAAGACTACCTGGCAGCGAGAGGCCAAGACTATCATGACCTATTCCGGACCGCTCATTGTCACTTTTCTCCTGCAGTACTCTATTAATGTAACTAGTATATTCGCTGTTGGGCGTATTGGCAAGCTAGAACTCGGAGCTGTCTCATGTAAGTTGACCACCCAAGATATCACCCAATCGAGTGCATATTCCAAACTAACTCATATAGTGGCCAACATGACTGCGGCAATTACGTGTCTGGCACCATTTCAGGGCCTCGCCACCTCTCTTGATACTCTATGTGCCCAGGCATACGGATCTGGTCACAAGCATCTCGTTGGACTTCAGTTTCAGCGGATGACATGCTTCTTATTCGTTCTTGGTGTACCGGTTGCTGTTCTGTGGTGGTTTTCTGAGAATATCATCAGGAATATAGTCCCAGAGCCCGAATCAGCTCACCTCGCTGGTATGTACCTTAGGGTTATGATATTCAGCATTCCTGGTTTCATTCTATTTGAGGGTGGCAAGCGCTTTACCCAAGCTCAAGGCCTCTTCCGCGCTACGACGTATGTTCTCCTCATTGTTGCGCCTTTCAACGTCTTCCTGAGCTGGCTCTTGGTCTGGAAGCTGGAATGGGGCTTCATCGGTGCTCCTACCGCTGTAGCCATCAGCACGAATCTCCTCCCTGTCTTCCTTTTCATATACGTCCGCTTTGTTGATGGGCGACAGTGCTGGGGTGGGTTTAGTCGACGAGCTCTCAGCAACTGGTGGATCATGATTCGACTTGCTCTGCCAGGCATGATTATGGTAGAGGCAGAATGGCTTGCCTTTGAGATCCTTACGCTACTCTCGAGTCGATTTGGTCCGGAATATCTGGCTGCACAAAGCGTCATAACAACAATCACAACTCTCTCATATGAGATTCCATTCCCCATGTCAATTGCCGCTTCGACACGCATCGCCAATTTGATTGGAGCCGGTCTTGTTGAGCCAGCCAGGATGACGGGCATTGTGGTGAGTCCTGTTCTGGATCGAAACCCAGGAATTTTCAAGCTGACATTTATTAGGCTTTTGCCGCTGCATGTATTATTGGACTTTTTAACCTTTGTCTGTATACTACTCTGCGATATCAACTGCCGCTATTGTTTACCAAAGACGAAGATGTTATTGAGCTTGTTGCTGCAGTCATTCCGATTGTGTCGGTCATGCAAGTATTCGACGGCCTCGCAGCAGGTGCTCATGGACTGCTTCGTGGCATTGGCAAGCAGTCAATTGGCGGACCTGCCAACATCATCTCATACTATGCCCTCTCTCTTCCCTGTTCGCTCGCTCTAGCTTTCGGTCTCGACTGGAAGCTAAGTGGCTTGTGGGCTGGAGTCACTGTTGGAACTATTTCGTAAGTTTAATTAGACGCCGCTTGCTCGGATTTACATGTGCTAATATTTTGAAAGTGTTGCAACAATCGAGTATATATATTTGCTCAGGACTGATTGGAATAAGGCTGCTCAGGAGGCAGCCCTTCGAAATGCTGCCGGTTAGTGGTATTGTCTCTTGTGGAGTTGAAGCGCGTGCTGTCCGGTCGGCTGTTGAGGATTTTTTTTAGGAAGAGGTGCAAGAGAGAGCTTGTAAGGGGCTTGGTTATTGATAATGGTCTTAGGGATGATTATAATGATTTTGAGTGGCTATCTAACAAGTACCATATGAATTGAAGAGGCGCAGTTTGTTGAATGTTTTCTTACCTGTCCACCTATTCCAGTTAAACTTGATATCCATGTTCAAAGCAAGGTGTTTCGTAGCAAGTCCCCGATCTGTGGAAGGACTATTCTCATTTAAACAACTAGATAGTGAGAATACTCATACACGATGCATTCGAATCTATGGTATTACCCCCAATCCTTCTTTGCCCGCTCTCCTCCTTTGTTCTCGTTCTTGTTCTTTCGTTTTGCATCTTCCCTTTTACCGTTTCGCTGGCCCCTAAACTCCTCTCAGGTCCACATCTTGGCTCAGACATGAACGAGAAACCTTTATAATAACAGAAATGCAGTGATGGTCTTCTAGCCTAGCATGGAGTGTGTGCGGATACCCTTGGGACCAAGTTCGCTTTTGACTGTTAGCGAAGATTCTGGAATAGAGATGAGGGGGGGACTTACTTGTAGTCTACTCTGCTTAGGCTCATGAGCCGTTGAGCCTCGATGGTTTGGGCATCCATGTTGGAATGCAGGCAAAAGGCGATGCGAGCGGCGACTTGAGCGCCGAGGAACATGGACTCCTCGAAGCCATTCTTGGTCCACTCGCTAAGATAGGACGGCAGAGAGGCTGTCTTGATGCTTGTGGGCGTCTGGCTGTGGAAGTGATGAGTCGTAACAGGTCCGCCGGTCTCGGAGCCCGCGGGCTGCGGCGTGCCGACCATGTTATTGCCGGCTGTGGTGCCAGCAGCGGCGGCCGTCGTGGCAGCCTGAAGAAGGGGGTTCACACCGCTTGATGACAATTGATGCGGCGCACCGGTGAAGGAACCTGTGGGAGTCTGGGCGCCGGTGCCGGTGGGTGTGGCCATGTTAGAGGGCAACTCTGAGGTGAACATTGTCGCTGTCGAGGGGGAAACGAGATGGCGGGCGTTGAGGGTCTGAAGGATGTTCTCGCGGAGGCCGCGCAGGCGAGAGCCGTTGCCGACAAAGACGAGATTGTCCCAGCAGGCGGGTCGCATGTACATGTCGTCGATACCCTGAACAGTGCGGTAGATGGCGTTAACGATGCGATCGATCTCGTGACGCTTGGCGAACTTGAAGCGCTCGAGGCCAACCTCGACATCTCGACGGATGCGCTTTGGTCGCTTCTCGGGAGTCTCGTTGGTCGGCTGGGCTTCGGGCTTGGGCTCTGTGGGCTGTTTTTGCACTTGGCCTTCTTCTGGCTTGGGAGCCTCCGTCGTAGGCACGGCTGTGTCCTCTCCTTGGGGCTGTTGAGCTCCGTCGGTCTCGCCCTCAGGCTTGGGGGCCTCTGTTGTGCCATTGGCGGGTTTCTCTACACTCTCCTTCTCCTTTGATGGCGGGGGAACATCCTCCTGGACGATCTCCTCGTAGAAAAAGGTATTGTGTGTCCTCTTGGAGTTGGGTAGACGCACAGCTTTTGCCGCATTCTCGGCCTCCTTTTCACCCTTCTTCCTACCACCCTTGGCTGCCTTTTCCTTCTCCTTCTTGGCGAGGAATTCTTTGGTTTGGCCGCTTGTTACGATGGCTGCTACATCTAGCACACCATCCTCGTCTCCATCGCCATTGCCCTCTTCGCCATCCCCGTTATCTGTAGGCTTGGGCACATCAGGGGCTTTTGTCGTAGAGTCCTGGGCACCAGCAGCAGAGTGGGTTTGGCCAGCTGATGCACCCGCGGTGTTTTCCTTAGGAAGCTCCATCAAGTTGTCCTCGATGGCGTTATAGGGCAGCACCTCGCAAATGTTGCTCTTCTTGAGCTGCTCGGCCATGTCCCGGTCAAAGCCCCTGGCTTGTAGCATTTTGAGTAGGCTCTGGGTAAAGACTTCGCCTCCACTGATCTCCCCATCGATCTCAGATGCACCAACATCCATATGGTTGACAACTCGTCCGTCGTGGATCGCCGTGACGTCGACCTTTTCGTAACCGATGTCCACCACAGTCATGTTGGGCCACTTCAAGCCGTACTGCGTAGCGATACCGCTGTGGATTATACATAGCGCAGGTGTTCTCGTGTTCTCAAAGACGTATCGGGCGATGGTCTCGCAGTCGGGACGGGTCCATTGTGGTGAAGCCATGAGCATGATGGGAGTGTTGTGATATGTAGTCGTGAGGAGACCGTGGACATGATCGAGGAAAGCGAGGAGCGCACTCATGTTAACAATGCGACCAGCTACATGCGCAGTTAGTATTAAGTAATTCTACTTGGTGAGACCTCTCAATGGTTAGAAGTTACCTTGAATGGGATACACAGCTCCCTCATCCTCGTCAACATCCTCCACCCATTCATCCTCCTCAACGCCATTGACAACCGTCATGCGCTTGGTCTTATGATAGGGCGCCCACTGCTCGCCCTCCTTAAACATCCTCGTAGGCATGCGCCTCGCAGGAGGAGTCAGCTCACTACATCCCAGCTGAGCCATGGTAGTGCGGCTGCCGGGACAGATGATGAGGACCTGCTCCTCGCGCCATTTGCCTGCTGTGCTCGACATTGCGCGTTTTCTATATCTTCTGACACTTGCGCTGACGTCGCCTTGATAATATCTCTGCGGTGAAGGAGTGACGGGGCCGTTGTCGTCTTGTAGTAGTGCCCACTTGTTGCGTCGCGATGGTGTAGACGTAGGCGAGCCTTCTCGAGGTTTGCGCGCCCGTAGCTTGTACCTGTACCGTGGCGACGACGCGACGGGTGTGGCTGGTGCACCTGTTGCAAGTGGGCTTGGTGATGGCACGTGATTCACTGTGTCTTCCTTGGTAGGAGTCTTGAAGTGGTAGGGGGAAGCCATCATGTTTGGACTATATCGGCAAAAAGTCAGGGCAAACAAAATACCAACTTTAGGCCCTGAAAGAGAAAATTGAAGAGTTGTAGAAACATTTCAATCCCAGGCGCAAGAAGTGGGAGAACAAGAGATTCCAAAAACTAGCTGCCAGTGCCAGCTGCCAGTCTGGCAGTGTCAGTCAGGCATATTGACAATACCAAATATTCTCTTGAAATGGCTCGATCAGGCAAGTAAGATACTTGTATTCATAAACCGGTGACAGCCCATTGTGTATCTATTCAATGGCATTAAGGATAATACTTCGTCGTAGTCTGACCTCTACTAGCCCCAGCCAGCCTTTCAAAAAACAACAACTCCCAGTACAGACCTTTGTTTCAAGGATCCTTTCCTTTTTATCCACATGTTCGTTCAGCTTTACCCCATCCCATGACATACTCGTTTCTCCCACCAGTTGCATCTCGAGCCGGTATCAGCTCTGCGCTGCTCGAGAACTGATGAAGTAAGTGGTTGTGACCATCCCAGCAAACGCCGTTCAAGGGGCCGTGAATCAATCGCCCGCACAAAGAACCCATCATAACGTACATTTTCACAAAAAATTATTGACAAGAATGCGTAAAAGTCTCCTCAAAAAGCCCCCCCAGAGTGATTACCCCATCAAAAGCTCAGGCCGTGCGCCGTTTTCCATCTACCCCTGTAAAATCATCGTGTCGTCTTCAATTATACAACCGTGATGGCGTTGCTGGTTGCTTCTTTTGATCCCATCTTCTCTAGCTCTTCCTGCTTCTCGTTGATCTCAGGCTGCTCAACTTCTTTTGTTGGCTTCCTTGGAGTCTCATCTTCAGTCATGTCGTCAATAACCGAAAAGGGCCGGTCCGACGTAGGTGTTGTGAGAGTTGTACCATCGACACTCCATCGGTCCTCAGTCACTCCAGTATAAATGGATGATGTATGCTTCTTCTCAGCCGTGTCGAAGCAGTCTGACTGTTCATTCTGAGGCGTTTTAGGGAGTGCCTCGGCATCTTTCGATTCAGTCCTGGGTTCGCTTGCAGGTGTCTCCTCCTTTGGCTCCTCAGCCTGTGCAGCCTCGGGCTTGGATTCCTTTGCCGGTGAAACAGCGATGTCCGTCTTGACCTCATCAGCTGGGAAGAATTCAACCTCGGATTCCGACGACCTATCATCCTTGGCCTTGGGCTCTTCGGCCTTGGGCTCTTCAAGCTTAGGCTCCTCGGCCTTCTTAACCTCGGTCCTGACCTTCTCAACCTTGAGCTCTCTAGGCATTAGGTAAGACGAAGATCGAGCCTTGGTCTGCTGATCGTCGCTTGACTCAAGATCTTCTTCGCTAAAGGCCTCCTGTCGCAGTGGGCTTCGAAGGTTTGCAACATCACCAATCTCGCTCTTGCTGGATCGGGATGTCCTAGCAGGGCTCCTCATAGGCAGCGGAGGTGGAATCCTCTTGGGGATGTTAACCATATTACCCTTGGCATGAATCATGCGGGATGCAACAGCCTGGGTCCTTGCTGGCTGCACTGCAGCCACCTCAAATACCACAGGTTCCTCTTCATCTTCCTCGACGTCGCTCTCCGAGTCATCTTGGTCATCACCGTTACGGCTGCTCTTATCATCCTTGTCGCTATCGTAGTTGCTCGAAGCTTTATCGGTGTCGTCTCTTGGCTCAACCTTGAGGGTATCTTGTTCCACAGCCGTTGTGCTGCTGTGGCTCGTTGCACTGAGAGGAGTGTGTGCTCCACTCAAATGTCTTATGGGAGTCAGATCGACCTTTGTGTAATCAACCTCCTCCTCTTCCTCTGTGACCTCGGGAATTTGTGTGCGGGGATGGCCATCTTCGCTTTGTCCTGGACTGGGTGTTGTTTCAGGTGTAGTCCCTACATCTGTCTGTGTCCCGGCATCCGTCATTTGACTTTTAACGGTTCGCGAAGACATATAACTGTTGCGGTTACTTTTTGAGATGAATGTGTCTGTACTTTGCCTGTTGAATTTTGAAAAGGCTGGGCTCGTGGGCGCGGGGTTGAAGTCAAATTGGCTGCTGGTAGGTCTTAGCCTTGATCCTGCCTCTCTGATTTCCAAACCAGCCATTTCGAGCGCCAAAACGCCAAAGGGGTCGGGGTCATCGATGTTGGGAATTCCAAAGGCAGTGTGGGGCGAGGCGGGCGTTGAAGATTTGGGCGTTGCGATCATGGCGTCTCCTGGCGCGCATTCCAGAGCAACTTTGCTAATAACGGCGGCGTCATAGTCTGTCCTTCCCTCAGCCATCTTGATAACCTCTGAGAGAGGCCCTATCTCCTCCACATGTCGAGATACATTGCCAGCTAGGATGTCCATCTGCGTGACTGAGCTAGCGTAGAAGCGTTCATTCTCGTTTCCTCTCTCGGCTAGGATACAACCGTTCAAATTCACGGCCTGGGTTTGACAGCGCGCTTTCATGTAGGTCAAAACGGTGTTACCCAAGTCCTTCCACTGAATGTGCGACTCGTCTGAGTCTAAAGACACCAGGGGGCCGCTCGTTAGACCGACGTCTTCGCCAAGGGTGACACGAGGTTTTGTGATCGACTCAAGAGCGGCTAGGTTATTAACAACGAGAACGCAATCATAAACGTCAACGCCAATGATGAAGCTAAGGGTGGGCGTGTGTAGCATGATTCCTGACGGGGGCGACCAGGTACCGTCTGATTTTCGAGCAATGAGAATACCGGAGCCGCCGGAGCCTGTCATCCACAGACCGCTGCGCATACACGTGAAGATGGCGATTCCGGCAGCATTCTGAATGATGCGCTTGGGGATTTTCTTGGTAACTCGTTTTGGGGATCGTGGTTCGCTTGTTGTCGATTGTGCGTCATCTTCTTCCAAGGGAACAAGATAGCCATCGGCTGGGAGAAAACATTAGCAAAGAAGAGGTGGCTGGCCAAGACGTTGGACAAGCATACTAGCAAACGATTTGAGGATGCGGGCAGCCTTTTCGCATTCGAGGTCAAGGGTCGCAGGCCAGAAAGCTTCTCGCTGGACTCGGCCATTAGCATTAGCGGCCGCAGTGTTTATCCTGGATAATGCATTGGAGCTTGAGGCCGATATGGAGGTACTAGAGCGGTTTGAGGACCAGCCAAACAAGCTCGCGCGAGGACCTGACGACCTCTTGTCCCACGAGGGGAGAAAGGAAGAAACTCGCTGCATGGCGGGCCGTCTTGCCTCTCCGTCGCCGCCGTCTTGGCCAGGCGGAGGCACGACAGAGAGGACGGGAATAGAGGGCGCGCTATTGGTATTGGTACTGCTAGGGACGCTGGTGGTGCCTGAACGGAAGTGGACGGTCCTCTTGGAGCCGGATTTGGTAGAGGATACAGGAGTAGCGAATGTTGGTGTCGATCTTGGAGTTGGGGAAGTGGTCGAGGAGGCAGGAGACGAGACCGGGGTGGTGGTTGCAGTTGTAGTAGGCGAGCCGTATGATGATGTTGGTGTAGATGCTGTGGTCGAAGTTGAGGAGACGGAAGAGACAGAATTGGAGTCGGAGAGAGAAGCACAGGCAAAAGTGACGATGGGTTTATTCAGAGTCGAGTTGTAAGCGACAACTGAAGCGTGAGACGGCGCCGAACTGGCGTGTTGATGATGGTGGTGGGAGTGGGAGGAGTGTGAGTGTGAGTGGGAGTGGGATCGAAAGTAGTGTCCGTGAGACTGAGAGTGTCCTTGAATTTGGGCGCCGGCGCTCGGGCTGGCACTAGCTGTTGCAGCAGCAGTAGCGGGATTCGAGGGTGCTGAAGAGGCTGAAGGGGTCCCCTAGGAAGGGCTGTTAGTCGATAGAATAGAAGACCTGTCAGCGCGGGTGGGTG